>PVHX01011202.1:0-65526 GCA_004024805.1 Geosciurus inauris
CACCTCTCCCCAAGAAGTGCAGCCCAGACAACTCTGCAGAAGCAGCAAAGTTTATTGAGGAAATAGGCACACAGGCCAATCGATTGGGGTCAGCTCTCCTTTCCTTCAGAGAGTGACCCTGAAGTGAGGGTTTCAGAGGTTATTATAGGGTGGGCTAGCTACATGACTCAGGAAAACATGATTTGGCAGATATTCAATCTATAGTTATTTACAGTTCAACCGTGACAGTGCTTCCTATGTCCCCTTTCTGTTCCTGGAACTTTAGGTAACTGGCCAGGGGGTCTGGCAGTCTGTGGTTTTGCACCCCCATCTGTGAGAAGCAAGCATAGCAAAGCATTAATCACAGAAGCACAAAGAGCAGGTTAGCAGATACGTGCAGGCCTGAGCCAGATTGACTCCATCTTGAGTTGAGATTTTACACTTACTGAACAAAATCCAATCTTTTTGGTTAACATCTCTGGTTATGTCTTATGTGATTTTTCTTTTTTGTTTGGGTAGCAGGGATTTAACTCAGGGGTACTCGACCACTGAGCCACATCCCCACCCCTATTTTGTGTTTTATGTAGAGACAGGGTCTCATTGAGTTACTTAGCGCCTTGCCATTGCTGAGGCTGACTTTGAACTTACAATTCTCCTGTCTCAGCCTCCCAAAGTGCTAGGATTACAGGCGTGTGCCACTGCGCCTGGCTGTCTTATGTGATTTTTTAACTTTATGTTTCAACCACTGTAATTTCTGAAATGCTTTATCTTGTAATCCTTTCTCTGTTGCCTAAAATGTTTCCTCAACTATGTCTTATATTATGAACTGCAAATAATTATTTAAGTGTCTCAGTTTCAGGGTGATTTCCCTCAAGAAGTCGAGCATTTCTTCAGTGATTGCTTTTCCTCTGGTCTGCTACTACATCATGAACAATGTTTATTGAATGACTTTGCAAAATCGAATTAATTCAAATCACTATGAGAAAAAAACATTGTCATTAACAAATCTATACATAACAAGCTTTATAATTTAGGAGGGATTCCACATACCTGAGCAAGAACTGAGCACAAATGAGGAATTTGACAAAAGTAGAAGGAGAAATGTTATCCATGGGAAATAAGAAGATGTATTGAAAATAGAATGCTAATGAAATGCAACTAGATTTTCAAATTAGATACACATAGTTTAAATTAGACATAATTTAAATACATATAGTTTAGATTATAGTCAAACCACAGGCTTAGGACAATTTTGGAAGGGTACATTCATATGATAGATTTTACAAAGAGATGTGAGAATGTAAAGTCACTAAGAACTTAGGTTCTGAATTTTAAAAAAAGTTTTTTCGTTTGGGATGCCTGGTTATTTAACCATAGAGATATGAAAGCTCCTTACTGAGGGATAAAAAAGATTGTTCTAGAACAAATACTACGCAGGTAAAAGGTAAAACATCCAGCTCTACTGACTACTCTGACATTGATAGGAAGAAATTAGCTTCATTTGGCCTAAAGGAAGACAGTGCCCTTGGCAATGTCTAGAAAAGCAAAGAAATTTTTAACTTAGTAAACATATATTATTTTCTTAACAAAGGAAGACTTTTCTTTGGTAGAATTCAGTGAAACCATGAGAGCCTGGAAACAGTAAAATCATTTGAAATATTACTATCTTCAAGGACAAGGAAAAACTTAGAAGATTTTCATCACATTGAAGTACTTTTATTTCTTAATAAGAAAGATTCTTGACATCACCCTTTTGAAGGCCTCCTTCATATCTTTATTTCTAAGGCTGTAGATGAGGGGGTTCAACATGGGAGTGATGATCCCATAGAAGAGAGAAACCATCTTTCCCCAGTCCTTCGAGGTGGATGAAGGTGGTTGTAGATACATGTAGATGGCTGTTCCATAGAAGAGAGACACCACAACCATGTGGGACCCACATGTCCCAAAAGCTTTCCGTCTTCCTTCTGCAGACCTGATTTTCAACACTGCTTGAGCTATGAAGCCATAGGAGATGAGGATCAATGTCACTGGAATTAGCAGAATTAATACACTGAAGAAAAAGAGCTCAGCCTCCATAGGCTTTGTGTCAGCACATGACAACTTGAGAAGGGCAGGAACCTCACAGAAGAAGTGGTCCACTTCCTGATGACCACAGCGTGGCATATTCAGTGTCAGTGAAGACTGCAGCACTGAGTTGCTGAATCCAGTGAGCCATGAGAAGGCTGCCATCCTTAAGCAGAACCAACGGTTCATGATGACTACGTAGTGGAGGGGTCTGCAGATTGCCACGAATCTGTCAAAAGACATAACAGCTAGGAGGAGACATTCTGTGGCCCCCAGGGCAAGGAAGATGATAAGCTGGGCCACACAGCCACCGTAACTGATGGTCTTTTTGTTGAGACATATATTTGCTAACATATGAGGGACTGTGGTTGTGGTATAACAGAGATCTAAGATGGAGAGATTAGTGAGAAAGAAATACATGGGTGTGTGGAGTTTGGGATCCAGAATGCACACAATCATGATAGACACATTGCCAAAGATGGTGAATGTGTATGATATTAACAAAACCACAAAAAGAGGCATTTGTAGCCAGGGACTGTCTGAGAAGCCAAGTAGTATAAACCCTTTTGAGGAACTGTCATTTGCCCAATTCATGATGACTTATTTTTTATTCCTAAAAAAATGTAAGAATAAAACAGTTAATAAATGTTTATTGATTACTCATTAGATCTGAACTGAGTTATAATAATTGGCTTCATGCCAAATATAATCTCTAATTGATTAATGGAGCCCTGTGAAGAACAGGATTGTTATTTTAAAACTAAAAATCATGGTTCCTCTGTTTTTAGTAGTTGTGTTTGATTCCCTCCCCGTCCCCCATTGCACCCTGTGTTGGGGATTGAATCCAGAACCTCAAGGCCTCATACATGCTAAGTATATGCTTTTCTACTGGACTATATCCTCAGACCTTGAATTATTTTTGAAGTAAATTATTACATAGAAATGGCATGAAGTATATAATATTATGTGCATGTGAAACTGTGGGTTCTCAGTATATTTTGAATCCTATCTTTTTACTGCACAACTTACCTTAATAAATATTTTAGTAATACATGCTGCTTTTAATCTAGTTATTTTTAATCCACATAAAAATACTGAGTAATATAGAAATTATGAGTCATATCTAAATCTATATTTGATATAAAGAAATTCTACTTGTTTTTACCAAGATTTTTACATGATTTTTTGAGTTGTATATTTCCCCTGTGCATGTCCATTCCCATAAATAACAATCATGAGTGTTAGATTTATAGTAAAAATTTATAGGCTACTTGTGATATATAGTAATGATCACAGATATCTTCTCCCCACCTGCGAATACCCTTGATGAAAATAGTAAAACTGATAACATAATAATTATTTCATTGATACGTGACTGACACTGCTCAGTACCTAAAATATAACCTTTCTAATTCTCACTGAAATGCTGAAAATTATGTATGATTTACATTTTATTACTATTGTAACTCAAGGAGAATAAATAATTTGAATGCACATAATGTGAGGCCAAGACTCAAACCTAAGATTAAAAGATACTCCTCTCTTTGTGTAATATTTCCCCTCAAATGTACAAATAGCACAATAAGGATATATGAAGATGATGTAAACCATTTGAATTTATAAGCATAAAAATAGAGAGAACTGCTATATAGACTTAGAGAAAAAGACAAAATAATAAAGACTGATATACTTTACCACAGAATGAGAAATCTTTTCCAGAGTGAGAAAAACTCACATATGAAGTATAAATTGATAATGAAATAGATACATGAGAATGAGCAAATATGCCTCTAAGACATGTAAGTTCTCATAATTTTAATTGTTTTTAATATTTTTGTTTTAACATTAGCTTTTTAGCTGTAGATACACATTATTTCTTGTAAATAACAGCAATCCATCTTCAGTTGAAAAATATTAGATTAGACTTTCTTGAATTCCCATATAAATTTAGACAACCCACTGACTCTTTCTGTGTATTGAGATATAATGAGCAAATATTCATTGGAAAGAATGAAAAGATAAAAAGGATTGGTTTCTAGGAAAATATGGGACACTCTAATCATTTAATGTGTTGCAAGTTATGGATGAGATGACTTTAATAGACACTTTCCACTCATGGTAACATAATTTTCTGTAGTGGGTACCACTTACCCTTTTTTTCTGTGACAGAGATGTCTACATCTTTCTTTGTGCTATGTCTGGAAAGAGGTTGCACCTGATGATGCGTTGATAAATGCGATGAATTTTTAAACTTTCACCCACCAGCCAAGAATAAAATTAGGGTGCAACCTGGTCTGCATCAAAAACATTTAAAATCTCCTCATGATAAACTGAAAGTAAATTATTGTCTTCAATCACTGAGGCATGTTTGACTGACAAATGCTGTCCTCACAAGGATCCTAGTAGACTTCCACAACAAAAGCTGATTATACATATATCAATAACATTGATGAGAAATGTTTGTACCTTTAAATAAAACCAACCAATATTTCTTAAGGACCCATGTTTTACAACAGTGCTGCCCTCTAGCCTCCAGGGATTCCAGAGTTCCTGAGGTTTAATTGGTCATTGTGTCCAGAGAGACAAGAAGTGAACTCCATTATCAACTGTAATGGTAGCACAATACTGGCACAGAAATGTTTCATAATTCCTACAAGTAGAGTGAAGTTTAGAGCCACACAACGTAAACCATGAAAATGAATTTGGAGTTGTTTAATTAGGAAAGCACAAAAGTAAATTAACTTACAGCCTTAAAATTCCCTTTAAATTGTCTCAGAGCAGAATAGTGATGGTGTATGAGAAAAACATTTCTATTCTTAAGTGATTTCTTTAATGAGTAATTCTGAAGTAAACCTGTTACAGATCTGCAGCTTAAAAAATATATGTCATACAATACTGAAGTTTAAAATTAATATTAATTCACTGGGGCAGAACAAGGGGAAATGACATGGGATTACAATAGGATTAGCTTTTGAAAATAAGTTGACATGTGCAACTTATAATGTGACATATCCTTATCTAGGTTTTAATGAAATAAAGAAAATTGTAATTAGTTTAAGCATTAGTCTGGATAAAATCTCAAAGAAAATATTGAGTTAACATTTTAATGTATTTATTTTCCCTTTATTTTTTCTGTGCATCATTTATTATTATAAAGTATAAAATCATATTTGTAGAATATAATCATTTTTTAAATTACATTATTACTAATACATGGTTTTGAAGCTTTTATAAACTTTATACTATAGGACATGCAAAATAAAATGTTTCATATTTGAATTTCTTCACTATTTGTTTTTTCAAATTTAGTTATTTTTAAAATTGACAGATAAAATTACATTTATTGTGTACAACATGATATTTGTATGAATATATACATTGTGGAATAGTTATATATATATAATTAGCACATACATTACCACAAATGTATATCATTTTGGTAGTTAGAATACTTAAAATCCACTCAGCATTTTTCAGGAATATAGTATGTTGTCACTAATTATTGTCACCATGCTGTACAATTTATTCCTTGAAAATATTCCAAATATCTAATTGTAATTTTTTATCCTTCAACCAACATATCCCTATCCTCTACCTACCCACACTCCCAATGACCACAACTTTTGGCAACCACCATATGTGGTTTTTATCCACCATATAAAAGTATTTATCTTTCTGCAACTGGCTTATTCCATTTAATGTAATATCCTCTGGGTTAATCCTCATTGTTGTAAATGACAGATTTTCCTACTTTTTTTTTTTTTTTTTTTTTTACTTTTTTTTTTTTTTTTTTTTTAGGCTTACATGTTGACAGTGTAAATTGACTCATTGTACATAGATAGAGAATAACATATCAATTCTCTAGTTGTAAGTTGTATAGAATCACATCATATATGCAGTCATACATAAAGTTAGGGTTATTATGACCATCATATTCCATAGATTTTCCTACTTTTTAATGGCTGAATAATATTTTACTGTGTATATATAACCATGCTTTCTTTATATATTCATCCACTAATGGAAACAATCATATATTAGCAGTTTTGGAGAGTGCTGGAATAAACATGGGAATGCAGACATCTCTTTTAAATATTGATTTTATTTCCTTTAGATGTATGTTGAGAAATTGAATTGCTGGATCATTTACTACTTCTATTTTTATTTTTTTGAGGAACCTACATACAGGTTTCCATAGTAATTGTACTGACTGACACTTCCACCAACAGTGTGCAAGTGTTCATTTCTCTCCACATCCTTGCAGGCACTTGTTTTCTTTCTTCCTTTTGATAATATGTTCTGTCAGGGGTGAGATGTTAGCTCATTGTAGTTTAAATTTGCATTTTTCTGATAATTCACAATGTTGAGAAATATTTCATGTACCTTTTGGCTATTTTTAGGTCATCTTTTGAGTAGAGTGTATTCAGGTCTTTCGCCTATCTTTTTTTAAATTTTTTTTATTATTTTTATTTTTCTCAAAAGTTGCATTTTAATACATGTTATCAAACATAACAGAAAAAAACAATTTTTTTAATTTTTAATTTTTATTTTTTATTTTTCTCAAAAGTTGAATTTTAATACATAACAGAAAAAAACAAATTTTCAGAAGCTGTACACACTATTCACTGAAAACATTTGTAATGGAGTAATTTGTTATCTTACTGTTGAGTTTCTTGCTTACTTTGGTTATTAGAATTTTATCTGATGTATGGTTTACAAATATTTTCTCTCATTCCATATATGTCTCTTTGTGTTTATTGTTTCCTTGGCTGTGTAGAAGCTTTTCAGTTTTCACTAATTTATCTATTTTTCATTTTGTTGCTATGCTTTTCAGGTCATATTTTGAAAAAAAAAAACATGCCCAAACTAATGTTATATAGATTTCCCCCACTTTTCCTAGCAGTTTTACAGTTTCTGGTCTTACATGAAATATTTAACCAATTTTTGAGTTGGTTATATGGGATGGGAGCCCAATTCCATCCTTCTCTATGTGGCTATCCAGTTTTCCCATACTAGTTATTGAAAAGACTATACTTCCCTTTTGTGTATTCTTGGCATTCTTGTTGAAACTCAATTCAACATATACCTGTGGGTTCATATTTGGATTCTCTATTCCATTGCATATGCTGATGTGCCTATTTTTTAAATCAATATCATGTTTTTATTACTATAGCTTCAAAGCATAATTTGAATCAGGCAAAGCAATGTTTCCAGTTTCTTTTTGGTAATGACTGCCTTGGTATATTGGAGTTTATTTTGTATAATTCTTTGTGAATTTCAGGATTACTTATTATATTTCAATGAAAAATAGCATTAGAAATTTGATAAAGGATTGCAATGACTCTGTAGCTCTCTTTGGATATTTTAACAACATTAATTTTTCCAAATCCATGAACTTACACCTTTCTATTTATTTTTCTTTCATTAGTGTTTTGTCTTTTTCAGAGTGCAAATCTTTTACTTCATTGGTTGAATTTATTAGGTATTTAAATATATCTAGTTTTATAACCGAATGTGTTCTTGAGTTCTTTGTTATATAGTTCACTAGTAGTACATAGAAACATACTGATTTTTGTGTGTTGATTTTGTATCCTGCAACTTTACCAAATTTGTTTATTAGTTCTAGTTGTTTTTTGTTTTTATTTTTGATTTTTGTGTGTGTGTGGAGTAGACAGTGACAATTTCACTTTTTCCTTTCTTATTTGAATGCTTTTTCTTTCTTTCTCCTACATAATTATTCTGACTAGAACTTCCAGGACTATGTTGAAAAAACGTGGTGAAACTGAATAGCCCATCTTATTCCAGTACTTATAGGTGCTCAACTTTTCATCATTGATGATGTTTATGAAAGGCTTTTCACTAAGGCCTTTCTTTCTTTCTTTCTTTCTTTCTTTCTTTCTTTCTTTCTTTCTTTCTTTCTTTTTCTTTCTTTCTTTCTTCTTTCTTTCTTTCTTTCTCTTTCTTTTCTTTCTTTCTTTCTTTCTTTCTTCATTTGTTCTTTTTAAATATACATGACAGTAGGGTGTATTTTGACATATTATGCATACATGGGGCTCAAGCCATTACAATTTTGATCCTATTCTTGTGGTTGAACATGATGTGGAATTATACTGGTTGTGTATTCATGTGTGAGCATAGGGAAGTTATGTCCAATTCATTCTACTGTCCTATTCCCATCCTTCTCTCCTCCTATTCGTTTCCCTTTTTCTAATCCAATAAACTTCTATACTTCTCCTCCTTACTCTCCCTTGTTATAAGTTAAAATCCACATATCAGAGAGAAAATTTGACCTTTGAATTTTTGGCATTCATTTATTTCACTTAGCATGATATTCTCTAGTTCCATCCACTTACCAGCAAATGCCATAATTTAATTATTCTTTATAGCTGAGTAATATTCCATTGCATATATATACCACATTTTATTTATCCATTCATCTGTTTTAGGGCACATAGGTTGGTTCCATAGCTTGACTATTGTGAATTGAGCTGCTATAAACATGGATGTGGGTCCATCAATGCAGTATACTGATTTTAAGTCCTTTGGGTATAGACTGAGGAGTGGGATAACTGGGTCAAAGGATCCATTCCAAGTTTTCTGAGGCATCTCCATTCTGCTTTCCAGATGGGTTGCACCAGTTTGCATTCCCACAATCAATATATGAATGAAAATTTTTCCCCACATCCTCACCAACATTTATTGTTACTTGTATTGTGAAACCTTCCTACTATGCTTGAATTGTCAAGTTTTTATCAGAAAAAGGATGTTGGATTCTGTCAGGTAATTTTTTCACAATTATTGAAATTATCATATAATTTTTATCTTTCTTTTGTTAAAATGATGTGTTACATTTATTGATTTGTATATGTTGAATCACCCTTGTGTTTCAGAGTTAAATCCAACTTGATCAAGTTGGAGAATACTCTGAATGTGTTGTTGAATTCAGTTTGCTAGCATTTTCTTGATGGTTTTTGCAAATCTGATCATCAGGGATATTGACCTATAATTTCTGTTTCTTGTAATATCTTCCTCTGGTTTCATAAAATTTTGGAAATAACTATTCTTTGATTTTTTGGGATAGTTTGAGGATTAATGTTTGAATATTTGATAGAATTTAGCAGTAAAACCATCAGTTCCTGAGCTCTTTTTTGATGGAATTATTTTTGTTATTGATCTTATCTTCTTACTTGTTATTGGTCTGTTCTGACTTTCTACTTCATCATGATTAAACTTGATAGGTGGTGAGGCTCTAGGAATTTATACATTTATTCTAGGTTATCAAATTTTAAGCATGAATTATCCATAGTAACCTTATTGTCTTTTGTATTTCTATGGTATCTTCTCCTTCATATCAGATTATGCTTATTTAAATTTTTATTTTTTTCTTTATCTAATGGTTTGTTGATTTTTGACTATTTTTTCAAAAAACTAAAATATTAGTTTTTTTTCTATTGCATTTCTAGTTTCAGCTTCATTTGCATCTGCACAAACTTAGGAATGTTGCATATTCATCTTTGTCTTAATATATCTTTAGAATTTTTCATTTGATTCATTGGTTGTTTAAACAATAGCATGTTGCTTAATTTCCATGTATTTGAAACTTTTAAAATTTCTTCTGTCATTAGTGATTTTATATCACTTTCTTCAGGAAAGTTTGCATAGTATTACTTCAAATTCCTTAAAAGAGCTAGAAATAGTTTTATGGGCTAACCTATTCCTGGAGAATGTTCTCTGTGTATACAAGAAGAATATGTATGCTAATTTTTTTAAAAAAATTTTAGTTGATGATGGATCTTTATTTTATTCATTTATTATTTATTATGTATATGTGGTGCTGAGGATCGAACCCAGTGCCTCATGCATGCTAGGCAAGCGCTCTACCCCTGAGCTACAGCCCCAGCCCCTGAATGCTAATTTTTTGAGATAGAATGTTTTATAACCATCTCTTAGGTCCATTTGGTATAAAGTGTAGTTTAAGAACAATGTTTCCTTATTGATATTTTATTTGTATGATCAGTCTATTGGTGAAAATGGAGTATAGAATTTCCTTACTTTTGTTATATTCCTGCCTATTTCTCCCTTCAGGACTTTTAACATTTGCTTTATCTAATTTATGGTTATTATATCCTTGGTGAATTTGACTTCATCATTACATAATGAACTTTTGATTTTATTTCATGGTTTTTTACTTATACTCTATTGTAACTGGTATAAGTTTTGCTCATCCTGCTCTACTTTGGTTTCCATTTTCTTAGACAGTCTTTTTCCATCCCTTCACTTTCAGTCTGTTTGTCTTTAAAGATGAAATCAATCTTTATAGTCATTATTTATTTGGAGCTTGTTTTATTATCTGTCAGTCATCTATGTCTTTCAATTGCATACTTTAGACCATTTATATTAGAGGTAATTACTGATTGATAAAGACTTACATTGTATTCTGTTAGGTTTTTTCTCTTTTTGTTTGTTTTGTTTCATTTTGCTTTTGGTAGTGGGTATTGAATACAGGAGCACTTGATCACTGCAGTACATCCCCAGTCTTTTTATTTTTTTAAAATTTGAGACAGAGTCTCATTGAGTTGATGAGGGTTTCACTGGTTTTCTAGTTGTTTTGTAGATCCTTTGTTACTTTATTTTTTTTTTTGATGTTTCCTTTGGTATTAAGCATTTTTCTTTCACAATATATAAAATCATATTTTAGAAGATCTATTTTCCAACTCATTGCATTAGTTCATTTTAAGGAAGGCCTTACAAATTAGAAAATTGGAAGAAACATTTCTAAATGCAAGAATAAATGAATGTACAAAGAAGAAAATGAAGAAAAGTATAGGAAATGGAATTATTATAACACATTTTGCAATTGATTTAGAAAAGGATGTTAATTTTAGGGTTATATATACAATGCTATGCAGTGATTGAAAGAGAAGTAATGAAGTAGAATTAGAAATATCTTAGTGTACTGGACTTGATTGCTGCCTGTATAAAATAACAGAAAGCATCAGTAGTTATTTAGGTCAGCCTCCTAACTCTCTACATATAATAACCAAAGCTCAATATATATGATTATACTAAGATCTTGAGGTCAGGAGTTAAAATGTCTACATCCAGAAAGCATTTGAAACAATTTTCATGATGTCAATCTTAGTAAAAATAAACATATTCAGAAGTTACTTTTCTGTGGAATAAATTTATTTTATTTGAATACTTACTACACATTGAAGGTTATTTTGTTTTATGTGTATTATATACCTACTTTTGCTCAGGTAAAAACTTAACCATTTATTCAAAATACACTTATTTTAATCACAATGTTAAAGTGTTTACTTCTCATATGAGACTAGGACATTAAGTCTACTGCCCTTTCCCCTTTCTTCAAACAGACAGATTTTCCAATTCCACCATATATAATGCTTCTTCACTGTACCCTTTTCACCAGTCGCCACTGTGTCTCCTCTAAGACACAGAAATTCTGAATATCATAGTTTGAAAACATACTGGATTCTTATTAAGACCTAAAGGCATTTGTTGAAGCAGAATTCTAATTTACACCTAGTTTAATTATCCCTTTTAGAACAAGATGCATTTCTTGCCTAGCAGTTATTATGCTATGCATAGACAAGGATATCTCTAGTTTGGAGAGAAATGTGGTTAAACCATCTTGATTTCTTAAAAACTTTCCCAAGTCTTTTAGCACTACAACTAGAGTTAAAATGCTTTAATGTTTCCTATTTGTTCTTCAGAATAAGACTGGTTGCTTTGGTAAATGACAAAGGTTTCTAATTAACTTTCTTGAAAAAGTCACTCTCAAGATTGCTTATGCTTTGCATAGAATGTAGAATACAATTTCACTTTGGTGTAATGATATGCCTTTCCTTCAGCATGGCTTCTTAAAGGTTAACTAAATTTTGAAATATGCTGAACATAAATTTCATAGATATGTGAAGTACTCTAGTACAAATGAAATGTTTCTGTGGGTTTTTTTCCCACCACAGTTCTGAGTATTCTTTATCCTGAGACTTTATGTTAATTCTTAGGAAGTTCTGATATTTCACCAAGTCTGGGTTACATTTACATTTCGAAAATGAATAATCTTACAGGACAAGAAAGTATCATACACATCAAATGAGTCAGGACTCAGAATAATATAAGAAAACACTATGAACAACTATAGTCAGCCTCAATAGCTATGGTTTTAAGACAGCATTAAAGTCTTTCCCCCCAAAGTTCAAAATATCCTTAGAGGTTGAGCAACCTTAATCCAAAAAGCTCTGAAATCTGAAATTTTTGAATATTAACCTGATGCCATGAGTGGAAAATTCCACACTCATCAGCTATGATGGATTATAATCAAAATGCACAAAAATTATTTCTCGATTATCTTCAGCTATGTATATAGATTGTATCTAAATACAAACGAAGTCTACCATATTTAGAAATGGGCCTCATCCTCAATATATCTCATGCATATGCAAATATTTCAAAAATACAAAGAAAATCTAAAGTATGAAACTCTTGAAATTTAAAAATATTTGGTGACAATCCCTTAGCAATTACCCAGAGGTCAATTTTTTAAAAATTACTTTAAATAGTTACCAAACTACAAAGGTCTCAAGGCCTTCTAATACCAAATGTTCTGTTATTTTCAAAGAGTACATCTGGTTATAGTTGACTCTGGTGTGTGGTTCAGTATACCATGTGAAGTTCCTTTTAGTGATTTTTCTCAGGTCTTGATCATACCAGAAGACACATTTGAAAAGTCCAATTAAAGGGTTTTTTTTTTTTTGTACAAGTATATATGTCTTCACTATGCAACATCATATTGAATTCTTAACATAGGAATTCAACAGTAAATAACCTCAAAAATCATGAACATGCTTTCATAAATTGGGACTAATTTTATGACAATATTTCAAGGTAGAAGTAGGAGTTTTATAAATAAGTTTAACTTCCAGGATGTCACAGATTTTTGAACATCATTTGCATCCAAAATTTGCATCAATAAAAAGATACTCTCAGCCGGGCACGGTGGTGCAAACCTGTAATCCCAGCACTTAGGGAGGCTGAGACAGGAGAATCATGAGTTCAAAGCCAGCCTCAGCAACCGCAAGGCATTAAGCAACTCAGTGAGACCCAGTCTCTACATAAAACACAAAATTGGGCTGGGGATGTGGCTCAGTGGGTCTAGTGACCCTGAATTCAATCCCCGGTGCCAAAAAAAAAAAAAAAAAAAAAGATACTCTCAGATACTCTCATTATTTGTTGATGAAATCCAGTTGCAGGTCTTCCAAATATACAAATTATTTCATTCTCATACTGATTCTTGCCTACTTTCAAAAGGCATTTCTGGCTGTTTCAATGTATGCACAGAAATGTTTCCAGGTAGTGCCCATTATTATTCACTCATTGATTCAAAAGAGTCATGCTTTTTATGTTTAAAATGAACATTAAGAAAAACTTATTCATACTTTTTTTGTCTTAATTCTATTCATTTTAATATTTAAAGATAAATTCTTTAATTAAATTTGAGAAACATTGCATACTAATTCAGTAAACAAGAATAAGATTTCCAATGCATTTTTGAAGAAGTGATAGGATCTACATGAGTTGGGGATGATAAACTCATGATTCCTTTAAAGCATAGAATGTTTCAACCCTAAGCATAAAGTGAAGCCATATTGCCTGAAAAGACTTGGGTCAAAATGCAAGAGTCATGTAATATTTCATAGGTGACACTGAAAGGAAGTCTATTGGTGCTACTTTGTGTGGTGTGAATTTATGATGGTGAGCTTGAACTTATGAATTTATATTGTAATTAAAATTAAAATTCTCCTTTTACTACTCATTACAGTTACTAGTACATTATTCAAATAAAAAATTACTATTTGTCTTTATTTTCACAAATGGACTTTCCAATTGGAAATCCATATGCAACAAAATGAAACTAAAGCACTATCTCTTACCATGCACAAAACTCAACTCAAAGAGGATCAAGTACCTAGGAATTAGACCAGAGACCCTGTGCCTAATAGAAGAAAAAGTAAGCACAAACTTTCATCATGTTGGATTAGGCCCTGACTTCCTTATCAAGACCCCTAAAGCACAAGAAATAAAATCAAGAATCAACAAATGGGATGGATACAAACTAAAAAGCTTCTTCTCAGCAAAAGAAACAATCAATGAAGTGAACAGAGAGCCTACATTCTGGGAGCAAATTTTGCCACATGCACATCAGATAGAGCAGTAATCTCCATGATATATAAAGAACTCAAAAAACTTAATACCAAAAAAAACAAACAACCCAATCAATAAATGGGCTAAGAAACTGAACAGACACTTCTCAGAAGAGGCTATACAATCTATCAACAAACATATGAAAAATGTTCACTATCTCTAGCCATTAGAGAAATACAAATCAAAACTACTCTTAAGATTTCATCTCAGGGCTGGGATTGTAGCTCAGTGGTAGAGTGCTTGCCTCGCATGTGTGAGGCCCTGGGTTTGATTCTCAGCACCACATACAAAACAATAAAATAAAGACATTGTGTCCATCTACAACTAAAAAATATCTTAAAAGAAAAGATTTCATCTCACACCAGTCAGAATGGCAGTTATCAAGAACACAAACAACAGTAAGTGTTGGCAAGGATGTGGGGGTAAAGGCACATTCATACATTGCTGGTGGGACTGCAACGTGGTGCAAACAATCTGGAAGGCAGTATGGAGATTCCTTAGAAAACTTGGAATGGAACCAGCATTGACCCAGCTATCCCACTACTTGATCTATACCCAAAGGACTTAAAAACAGCATACTGTAGTGACACAGCCACTTCAATATTTATAGCAGCTCAATTAACAATAGCTAAACTGTGGAACCAACCTAGATGCCCTTCGACAGATGAATGGATAAAGACATTGTGGTATGTATACATAATGAAACATTACTCAGTAATAAAAGAGAATAAAATTATGGCATTTGCAGGTAAATGAATGGAGTTGGCAAATAACATGCTAAGCAAAGTAAGCCCATCCCCAAAATCCGAAGGCTGAATGTTCTCTCTGATAAGTGGATGCTGATCCTTAATGGGAGAGGGGTCATGAGGAAAATGGAGGAAATTGGGTGAAAGGGGAGGGAGAAAAAGGGAGGGACATAGGTGCAGGAAAGATGGTGGAATTAGATGGACATCATTGCCCTAGGTTCATGTGTGACTGCACATACAGTGTGACTCTACGTCATGTACAACCAGAGAATTGAAAAGTTGTGCTCCATTTGTGTACAATGAATCAAAATGCATTCTGCTGTCATGTATACCAAAGTAAAATAAATAAATTTAAAAAAACCAAACGGACTTTTCACGCTATTGTGCATCTAATATAATACATATCTAATGTGATGTTAAAATGTCAGAAATAAAATATATTTGGCAAGAACATATAACATGAGATTGGATTATTAGTCAAAAATTAATTATTAGAAAAACCTATATAAAGGTCAGTTATAAGTAATTTCATTTGAGTTTAAAAACTTTCACTTGGAAATAAAAAGATTTCTCACTAGGTTACCTAAAGCCCCTTTTACATCCTTTTACAAGCCCCTATCAGGGCATAGATGAAGGGTTTGACTGTAGGAGTCATCACTCCATAGAAGAGAGCCATGAACTTGGGCTGGTCCCTTGTGATGGAGGAGGAGGGTTGAAGGTACATGCCAATGGCTGGACCATAAAATATGGAAACTACAATGAGATGAGAGGAACATGTACCAAAGGCCTTTTTCCTTCCTTCAGAAGATTTAATCTTAAATACGCCATGCCCAATACTGGAGTAAGAGGCAAGAATTAACATAGAGGAATATCTATTAAAAAATGCACACTACAGAGAGTTCAAGCTCATAAGTTTCTTTTTCACTACAGGCAGTCTTTATCAGAACTGGAATTTCACACAAGTGATCTAGTTTATTGACACCACACAATGGCAATTGTAATGTAAGAGTGGCCTCTGAGAAAGCAATGATCACTCCAGTCAGCCACATGATGGATACTAGTAAGATACAGATGCATTGGTTTATGATGAGGGTATAGTGCAGAGGTCTGCAGATGGCCACATAGCAGTCAAAGGACATGATAGCCAAGAGCAGACATTCTGTGCCCCCCATTATATGGAAGATATAAAGCTGAATTATACATCCAATATAGCTAATGGTCTTCTTAGAACTTCCCAGATTAAACAGCATCTGAGGCACAATACTTATGGTTAAACATACATCCAAAAAGGAGAGGTTGGTAAGGAAGACATACATGGGGCTATGGAGATGAGGGTCTAACTTGGACACCAGAATGATGGCAATGTTTCCCATCAAGGCCATGGGGTATGTTATGAGAAGAATAACAAAGAGAGGAAGCTCTAGCCAAGGTATGTTCACAAAGCCTAGTGGGATAAATTCTTCAGGGTGTCTTTCATTAATTATTGTCATTCTCTTCAACTTGTTTCACCTGTAATAAGGAAATTGCAAAAATTTAGAAAGAGTTATGTGTAATTAAAATGTATAACCACACATTGACCATACAATTATAAAGAATCATGTGCAATAACTCTGGGAGGAAAGAAGGCAGAGATCTGTCACTAGGTCACCAAATTTCCATTCATGTACTATAAGAAATGGCAGTTACATTAAAAAATAGCTAAACATTCTGAAACTTATTTTCCTCCTTTGAATAATAAAGGCAGACAATAATGATCTCCTTATGGTGAAAATTCAATAACAAATAGAAGTGACCATGATGGGAAACCCCCAAGTAGTAGTTTTCAATCTTTGACTAGGATAAAATTCAGCTGGGCAGGATATTAAAATGAAGTTTACTGGTTTTTATCTCTGGGTGTCTGATAGAGCAGTTGTAGCCTGGAGTCCTGGAATCACATGAGTCCTTTTCACAGATGGTGTCGCAACATTTCAGAAATGTTAAGAAAAGTACAGTATCAAGGTGGCGAAAGTAGAAGAGGGAGCAGGAAATTTAGAGGTCTGAGAATCATCACAAAAGGCCCATCTTAATCCAAAAGTTTGTTGAATAGTTAGACTGTCTTCATAGGGAGCGAAAAGTCTTTGGATTTTATTCACTCTCTATTAGCTACTTGGAATTGAGCAAAAAATCAAGCACTTTCAACATCAGTTTCTTAGTTATAAATTGAGTGTGTAAGGTACAACAACATGTTTCATCATAGTCAAAAATTTGTTTGTACAGTAATAAGTGTTGGTGAGCATGTGAGGGGAAACATACACTTATACATTGCTGGTGGCACTGTAAATTGGTGCAACCACTGTGGAAAGCAGTATGGAGATTCCTTAGAAAACTTGGAATGAAACCACCATTTGACCTAGTTATCCCATTCCTTGCTATGTACCCAAAGGACTTTTAAAAAAAGCATACTACAGTGATGCAGCCACATCAATGTTTATAGCAACTCAACACAATAGCTAAGCAATGGAAACAACAGAATAATGGATAAAGAAAATGTGGTGTATATACACCATGAAATATTACTTATCCCTAAAAATGAATGACTTTATGACTTTTGCCAGTAAATGGATGGATCTGAAAACTATTATACTAAGTGAAATAAGTCAATCCCCAAAATACCAAAGGTTGAATGTCCTCTCTGATATATGGATAGTAACACACAATGGTGGTGGGAGGGGAAGAATAGAAGTTCAATGAATTAGACAAAGGGGAATGAAGAAAAGGGAAGGGTTATGGGAATAGGAAAGGCAGTAGAATAAATCAGACATAATTTTACTATTTTCATATGTGAATACACCACCAGTGAAACAGAATATCATGTACAAACACAAGAATGGGATTCTGGGTTGGGATTGTGACTCAGAGGTAGAGCACTTGCCTCACATGTGTGATGCACTGGGTTCAATCCTCAGCACCACATAAAAATAAGTGAATAAAATAAAGGTCCATCAACAACTAAAAAAAATTAAAAAAAAAAAGAATGTGATTCTACTTAAAAAAAGATATACTCCATGTATGTATAATATGTCAATTTTTTAAATATAAATTTTCAATTTGGTCCTCCAGGAATGTTTTCATGATTTATTATATCTTAGACTGATGACAATCATCCCTCCAGTATGCTGTCTGAAATTTTATTTAATTTGTATTATTTTGGATTTTGTTCATATTTTCTCTTTATTAAGTATAGTTTTTGACTGTGAATAGTGTTCACCCTATAGCACCTTCTTTTTTCTGTATATTTGTCTAGAGACAGAATAGCAGGTATGTTGAATCCATGCAAATCACTCTGAAGTATATTTAAGGTAATTAATTCTATCCATGTAACTCTCATCTTTTCCATACAATTTTCATATTTCATAACTTTTAACTCATTATTTTAACTCTCAATAATAACTGCTATTATTTGACTTTTGGGTCTCCTACTTCCAGGGATTTTCCATCCCTATTTCACTACATGGGAATCTATTTATGCACAAACATTTAAAGTCATTTTAGTAAGTTAATCATCTGTATTCCTGTTGATGTTATCTTTGTATCTGCCTTCACATTTTCATTCTAGTATATCTTGTTTTTACTTCATTTTCATCCTATACAGTATTTAATTTATACTTCCAAGTAGTTGAGCTTTATATTGAATAGAAGATCACAAGAAAAAACTCAATTGAAACACGTTAAGAAACCAATTCATAAAATTTTGAACATTTATTAAAATTAATTGATATTAAGATAGTAATTGAAACTGTAATTGATCGAAAGCTTCATATCTCAATCAAGTAGTTAAAATCTGTCAAAAATAACTTTGTTTTAGGCTTTTACCATCAATTTAAGTGAGAGACTCAAAGAGACATTAATTGCAAGTGAAGTGTATTTGCTCACAAAGCCACTGAACTATGTATTCCTAAACATTAGGAAAGGTTTCCTAAAATGAAATACACTCTGTCTTTCATATGTACATTGGGTAATATGATGTATACACATTCCAACCTCCTCTGAGAATGCATTGCCCATAAAATGAGTATCTTTTACTTACTTTATTTTGATATTCTTCAATAAAAAGGAAATGTGAGCAAGTATACTTGAATTTTTTAATTGTCAAAGGACAGAGAAGCTTTAGTTCACATATTACGTTTAACTATGAGCTTTGGAGCAGTTAATTTTTCTGTTGATGCAGGTGCCAAAGGAGGTGGGGGGGAGCCTAGGTTAGGAAGGCAAAGTAGGAGACATTCAGAGTATTTTCTGAGTGTATTATTTACATACTATTATGAAAACTCTTAGGCATTCTTTTCACATAGAACATTCATTTGTCCTTCTCCCAGGTGAGTGATCAGAGAAAATTTTAGGGGATGGAGGTTTCTATGGAAATGCTTCTTTTGTACAGTTAGTTACCTACTGAACTGAGATTGGGTGTCAGTCTTTCTGTTGTCAGATTTGTTTTACAATGAGCTCATTCAATTACCCAAAAAACTGAACACTAATTTCAAATGGAATACAATCAAATATAAATAGATATTAAGAAAGAGGATACAATTAGAGTAGAGTTAGTTTGAATAAATGATTCAGGGGAATTTATGTGAGAATTCATTGAATATCTTACTTCATTAATTCTTAGAATAGCTCACCTAGATTTAATTATTTCTAGTAGTAATAGTAGGGGAGCACAAAATGAGTTTGTGATCTTTCCAATGAGAAGTATTCAAGAAATATTTAAATAAATACTTCACAATATTTGTTTCTCTAACAAAAAGATGTAATTATGATTGTCTCTGTACTGTCTGCCTCTTTTTCTTTTCACATATTAGTCACATGTAGAGAGAATTAAAATTTTTTAAAATTACATGTATTATATTAAACTACATTATTTAGAAAAACAAAATCAAAGACATTGAATAAGACAGACAAGTGATAATCTTCCCCTTTGACTACTGTCTCCAATGGTATGAAATCCGTCGTGTTTCTCTAAAGGTATCCACCAATACCATATAAGTGTGTATTTCATGCATTATATATGATGAATATTTCTCAGTCCCTTTTCTCTGTCCTACAAACTTTATCATATCTAATTGATTTTTATTCATGATTCATGAACATGGGAAGTTTCCTTCCTCCAGAACAGAATGTGAGCTTCCATTGTGCAATGGCAGAACAGAATTTAGCAAGATGGGGACCAAACAATTAACACTAGAATAAGCTAATTGGTAGATGTCACCTCAATTCTTCAGATTTCTTTTTTCTTCTTTCTCCTTTTCCATTCTTCTTCTTGTAAAACTACACTGATTTGGGTAGGCCATAATCTCCCATTTTTAGAAGAAACAGTTCTTTTTTTGGATCTATCTGCTTTCTTAAAGGTTCTGTTTGACTGTGGTATTAAGCGTCAGTAGCTTCATTTTGGCTTGGTCTGGTATTCTGGGGCCATGTGCAGGAACTCAGTCCTAAGTAATAGTCTCACATATATTTTGTTTAATACTTTCTATTGTTTTGTTCTCCTAGAGGTTACATCAAGAGGATTCTTTCATATCTGGCTTCTGGTCAGGTTTAACTGATGAGAGTCAGCATATGAGCATTAAAGAATGAAAGGACAGCTGTTTGGGGGTATACTCTCTTGGTTCTTTCTCAGCTGAACATGTGAGACTGGCTTTGTTGTGCAACCAAAGGACAGATCCTGGAGGTGGCCATGTATGTTCATACACTCTCTCTTTCTGGTTTCCAATACTATTTCTTCTTTTTTGCTACTTCAGGCTTTGATTTGTAACCAGGCTCTCCACTCTCGCTATTATCAAGGTAGTGCTTATAAAATACACACTTAGGATACCCTTGTATGTATGTCTCATTCATTCCCATACTTTTTAAATACTTCCTTTGTGAAACTATCCTCAATGTCCTAGTTGGAATGTGTCATCTCTTCTTTTGGGAACATTGGTGACATCAACTCTCCATTACAAGCAGATTGAGATAATTTCCTGCTTCAGGATTTTGTTTTACTTTTGTTTATTTGTTTTTGCATTTTATGTATTTTTTAAATTGACAGAGTAGAATGTTTGTATTTACCACGTACAATATGATGGTTTGAAGAATATATACAGTATACTATGACTAAATGAAGCTAATAAATGGCTACTTATCATAGTTGTGATTTTGTGATGAAAACAGGTTATATACATTGTCTTAGTATTTTACAAGAATACAATATGTTTTTTAACAGAGTCACCAAGTTGTATAATAGATCATTTGGACTTACTTTTTCAATAGCAGATTTAGTATTTTTTTCCAACATCTTCCCAGCCCATGTTCCTCAAACTCCCAGCCTCTGGAAACCACTATTTTACTCTCTACTTTTATAAAATCAATTTTTTATAAAATCAATTAAATTTTTAATTCCACATATAAAAGATATCATGCACTATCATTCTGTGCCTAGCTTATTAAACTTAATATCATGACCTTCACTTCCATCAACATTCATAAATGACAGGATATGTTTCTTTTTATAACTAAATAGTAGTCCTTATGTAAATATGCAACATTTTAAAAATCCTTTCATCCAGAGATGGAAACAAGTTGATTCCATATTTTGCCTATGGTCAATAATACTGTAATGAATGTCATTATATAGATTGAATATTCATTGGCTATAAATACAATGGCAGGATTGCTGAATCTTATGGTAGGTCTGCTTTTTTTGATAAGAAACTTACATATTATTTTCTTTGCATGATATTTCATTCCTTTCTTTACAATAGTTTATGAATAAGACCAATATTGGATTAAAAAAGCAAAATATAGTAAATTTTTTAAAATCTTGGTTCCCAGTATGAACTATTTCACACATTACGCACTGAGCTCTATGATCAAGATCGTCAGGTAACAATTGCAAGGAAATGTTCTCAATATCTAGTTTTTCATTTATTGTTTAATTCATTTCATTCATTATTTAATACATACAATATTATTTAATACATACAAATATACATAAAAATTGTATATATTTATGTGATATAATGTGATATTTTTGATACATGTATATATTTTATATATTCAAATAAGAGTAAGCATGTCAGTATTCTTAAATCTTTATCATTTCCTGTGTTAAAGGCTTGCTTTTATGAAATATACAATATGCCACCTGTAGTCACCCTACTGTGCAAAAGAACACTGGAACTTATTACTCCTATGTAAATGCTACTCAGCACTTGTTGACAAATCTATCCTTGTTTGTCCCTTTCCCTTACTCTCTATAACCTCTGGTAATCAGTATACTATTCTCAATTTATTAAGAATCCACATGTGAGTGAGATCATGTATTACTAATTGTTCTATATCTGGCTTACTTATCTCTTCTAATTCCATCCATGTTGCTGGAAATGACTAAATTTTTTCCATTACTTGTGGCTGAATAGTATTCCACTGTGTATATGTACATTTCTTTATTGAATCATAAGTGGATGACACTTAGATTGATTCTATTTCTAGGCTATTATGAATAGCACTGCATTAATCATATGATAACTAATTATGCACTACACCAACCCAGTCTGTTAGAAAAAACTGAAGTCCTGCATTCCTTGGAAACAAAAATTTTAGAAAGAAAATTTGAAGATAGAAATGGCAACAGGCCTCTAGATAGACACATTGGCAAAGTTACAACTAAAATAACACATTCCCTTAATGCTTAATTTAAAATAAGACAAAGCAACAGAATATACCAAGTATGTTTCTAAGAGGGTTCATTATCAGATTTCTATTGCTAAAATACTAGCAAGAATGCATGTTCCTAGTGAATTAAATTATTCTTATTGTACAGCCAGAAGATGCACACCAATGGCTCACATCAGAATGTAGATCCTTGAGCATCTGCTCCTATCTTTCCCTGTATGCTTCCTTCTGCCCTTCTGCTGCCAGCCTATTGAACAAGTCTTGATAAACAATGCCCAGAGATAAAACAATTCATGTCCAAGATGCATCTTTTCTATCAATTATAGCAAAAATGTATTTACAAGTTGTCTAATTCACTAGCCCTGCTTTTTTAATGATACACTGTCACCTCAGGACATCTAGAAAGCTTAGATGTTATGAAATAAAGTATGAGCTTTGTGCACAGTAAACTCAAGTACTTTACCAAAATACACATGTAGATCATGGTTATAATCTAAAACTCTCTTCCAGATACGAAAATACAAGCAAAGTGCCCTTCTCCTCACACTTTTTCTCCCTCTTCACCTATTCAGTGACTAAGTTCAGGACTATGCCTAGCTCCAAGAAGTAGAGTAACAAAGATCTTTCCCAGAAGACAATTCTTTCTAAAAACTAACAAAAGGATATTGATATAGGGATTATTTTACTACTTCTAACAAATTTAATTTGGGTAATTAGGACATTAAAATATCCAACAATATTAACTAAAATGCATTTATGACAATGGCTGGACAAGCTGAACTATCCTAGGGGTACAGAACACTTCTCTGAGCATACTTTCTTCTCCCCCCACCCACCACCCAGTGAATCTTCAACATACTCAAGATGTCAAATTTAACAATTCTATTTCCCTAAAATGTCAACAATTTCTATGTAGTAACAAAAATACTTAAAGGGCATTACTTTAGCCCTCTACTTTTGCCATATGTTTGCACTTTCCAACATCTACAAAGACTAGATGTTTCCAACAAATACCTAAGTTCTCATTATACATAACTGAATAAACTGAATAAACCAAATAAACTGCACACATTTAACAATGGCTAGATTTGAAGGGGGAAAAACATTTTTAAAGGCTAGAATTTGAAATTGTCTTCTAAATAGGAACATTCTGGCCTAGAACCTTTCTATTCTCATCTCTTATCAACCAAGGGGTCAGATATATGCATCTTTAAGGCTTAGAGATGACTTTAACAATTTTACTTCCTAAATGGTTTTAAGAATAGTCTGTCCTACAAATTTTAACACAGCATATACTCAATGTATTAGCTTACTAACTCTACTCTTGTCATACATTGACAAACTCTTACATCTAGACAAACCAGATGTAAGTTAGGAGTCATTTACCATTTACTATTCACAGCATAGTAAAAAAAAAAAATCACGGACATAAGGAGCAATGATTAATCTTGTTTCACAGAGAACACATTGGTAAAAAGCCCTTTGCATTTTCTTTCCCTTCTTTCTCCCTGAGACATCACAAATATAATGTGTACTGCTGAGAAGTGTTGTAAACATTCCATTTCCCAAAGACAGTATGATATTATAATTTTTAACAAAAACTTATCTAAAGTTTTTACTTACCACCTAAACATTTAGCATAATTTGTGCACTTCTAAACATCTAAAAAGACTAGATGTTTCAAATAAGGACTTAAGTTTTTCCACTATGTACATAGTAGTGTTGAATAAACTACTCACATGTAACAGTAGTTATATCTGAACACTATAAAATTAGGACTCCATTGTCCAGGACATACACATGTATACAGTACAGCAAAGTTAAATGAAATGCATATTACAGGGTAAAGTGTAAGCTGAAATTTTCTAGTACACTCTAACTAAACAGCTTTTGCAGTTTATTCCCTCCCACCTCCCTCAATCTAATAACAATACAGACAGGATACTATTCAGAGGTGGTTTAAAAATTCCAAATGCAGTATTTCCCAACAGTTTTTAAAAACTATTTAGAAAAAAGTTTTAGAGGATGGTGAGATCAAAGCTAGTCTCAGCAATGGTGAGGCGCTGAGCTACTCAGTGAGATCCTGTCTCTAAATAAAATACAAAATAGGGCTGGGGATGTGACTCGGTGGTCAAGTACCCCTGAGTTCAATCCCTAATGCCAAGAAAATACAAACAACAAACAATGAACAAAACATACAGAAGACTGATGTATAAAAATATGCTTTACCTTTTGCAATAGCTTCCATTCTATCTCCACCGCATCACTGCACAGGTAAAGGTGGTCCTATATTTCTCACAAAGGTGGTTTAACAGTTCCATTCCCAAAAGACAATATTTCATATGAATTTTAGCAAAAAGATACTTGCAAAATGATATTTTTTACTACCTCCTCATTTAACATATATCAGGCACTTCTAAACATCTAGACAGACTAGATGTTTCAATTTGTTCACTATATACATGACAGGCTTGAGTAAGATGCACACATGTAACAATAGGTCTAATTTGAAAATGTCTTCAAAATATGAGCATTCTGGTCCTTCACTTACCCAATGGGTTATAATGCTCAAATTTTTAGAAGATAATATTTCCTAGGAATTTTAACACAAAACATACAAAATTTGTTTGCTAATACTACTCTTGTCATAGGCTAGCAAACTTTTTAATATCTAGAAAGACTAAATGTAGATTAGCACTTGTTTGTCCTTTATATACACTATGTACACAGCAAATTAAACAAAATCCATAGACATAAGGAACAATGGTTACCCTTGCCTCCTTGTGAGCACACTGGCATAGTGCTCCAGGGAACTAGCACACAATGTGTACTACTCAACAAGGGTTGTGGCTATTGCCACCCTTCCCAATCATTTCATACAAATTTTAACAAAAAGAAATGAACAAAATGCATTATATTTTATTACTTTTAACATATATCAGGCACCTTAGAACATCTAGAAAGACTAGATATTTCAAAAAAGTACTTAGCATTTTTGACTATATATACTATAATGAATATAAATAAAACATATACACAAAACAATGTTTAGAATACAAAAAAAAAAGAATGTCTTTTACCTATAACCAGTCTGGCACTGGCACCGGACCTTCTCATGGTCAAAGTCCTCTCCATGTTCTCTAACCCACTGAACAAAAGTAGACAAATGTCACTCCTAGAGGTGGTCTAACAATTCCAATTCAAAGTCACTTCCAGAGGAAATTTATTTTCTGATTTTTTGAAACAAACGGGCATTTATAACTCTATCATACCATCCAACTTCTTTATGTGGAGAAAGTCCAGACGTAGCCAAAGTTTTAAATGGAGGAGGCGGATAGTGGTTGAGAGCACATTTTTCATATTACATACACAGACCTTCTACAAAGGGCCAGTAAATCTTCCTAAATTGTGGTAGGCATTTCCAGTTGGCCAGTGTGGTGTGTTCCTTTATGTTTCTTTCTTTGGTAGAAGGAAGACGAGCTGCCAAGCTGCTGACCACCTTCCACCATGTCCTTTGGGGGTTGACTCACCTTCCAGGGCGCTTAAGGCCTTATGCCTTGTGGGACAACATGCAGTCTCCAGGAGCCAGCACGATAGTTGCTCAGGGCCTAATCTACCCGTACTGCTGTCTAAAGGTGCCTGAGCTCCGAGCTTCCACGCACCTTCTTGGCCCTGGAAGCCCCAGTGGCCTCTGCAGCTTCAAGGTCCACCACTCTCCTCCCTGCACCACGCCCACTGCCACCCAAAGGCACTGCATCCTCAGCATGGCCTCCGCCTGGGTGCTACAGAATTGAATTGGGAGACCCAGCAGCCCTAGGGTCTGAGCTCCCACAGGCCCTAGCCACCACCAGGTCAGCTGGCCATCTGGGCAGGGTAGAGGCTCGTGAGCCCAACGCAGCCTAGGCGCTGGCACAAAGCTGCAGCAGAAACTAACAAAATGGACTCAAGATTCCAGGGGCAAGGGAGCAAGACGCGCTGGATATCTCACCAAGAGACGGCTTGGATTAGAAGAAAGAAAAGAGGAAAGAAAAACAAGAGGGACAGGGGAGGCGGTCTCACTGCAGAGAAGGCATTTTTTCTTAGAGTCACAGGCATTTTATACAGTCTTAAGTAACTCACTGAGATCATGTCTCAACTATTTTAAGCATGTTAGCCCAGGGCCCTATAAAACAACTAGCCTCAGTACAAATCCTGCAGAGTACAGATTATAGGAACAGACAGAGAAGTATAAACCACATAGTTCCCCTTATCTCCCCCTCTACTAGTCCCTAAGTCAGGCCAAAGAGTAAAAGAAACTTAGAAGAGGAAGGGCAGGCCGCCAGCACAGGTCTTGGTTCACTCCAGTGACCCATGGCATGAGTATCTCACCTGAGGGAGCTTACTTCTCCTCTGGACTCAGACATTTCTGAGTCTCTAAGGCGACTCAGCCTCTTTGGATCACAAGGTGACCTGGATTTACTGTTGGCTGTTCACCCACAGTAGAGCATTTTATTTATTTATTTAGGTACTGGGGATTGAACTCAGGGGCACTCGACCACTGAGCCACATCCTCAGCCCTATTTTGTATTTTATGTAGAGACAGGGTCTCACTGAGTTGCTTAGCGCCTTGCCTTTGCTGAGGCTGGCTTTGAACTCAGGATTCTCCTATCTCAGCCTCCGGAAGAGTTGGGATTACAGGTGTGTGTCACCGCCCCAGCCTAGAGTGTTATATTTATGTGTAGAAGTCAGGTTGATTTTGACAAAATCGTACATGTATGGAATTTGGTTTACTCCATTCCAGTGCTCTTCCACACTCATTTCAACCCTCCTCCATCCCCCTATTCTTCTTCTACAGATTTTTCTTCCATATATATATATATATATATATATATATATATACACATATATATATAAAATATATGTATGTGTATATATATATATACACACATATATATACACACACACACACATATATACACATATATATATCCTATCCTTTTTTTCCTATTCTTTCACATTCTGTCCATATGTGTCTTTACAGGTATGTATATTTGGCACTGGGGGATTGAACTCAAGGGCACTTTACCACTGAGCCACCCTTCTTTCAGATTGATCCCTCTGCCTTCTTTCCTTTATTTTGCTCTAGCTTTCATATATGAGAGAAAACATTTGACCCTTGATTTTCTGAGTTTGACTTTTTTTAACTTGGCATGATGTTATCTATTTGCATCCATTTACTGACAAACACCATTATTTCACTCTTCTTTGTTGAGTAAAATTTTGTTGTGTATCTGTACCACATTTTCTTTATCCATACATCTATTGATGGACATCAGGATTTATTCCATAATTTGGTTATTATGCTGCTCAAACATTGAATTGGCTGTATGTCTGGAGTACGTTGAATTTAGTTCTTTTGGATGGTGTTATTTCTTGAGCTCTAGATATCTTCTTAAGGAAGTCAGTACCTATACCAATGTGTTGGATTGTTGATAGTAATTGATAGTATGTTTTATTTTAGCAGTTGCAATGTTTCTGGTTTAATTCCTGTTTTTTTATTAATTTTGATGTCACCAAGGAATAGGATAGTTGGATCATATAATGCTTCTATTACTAGTATTTTTGCGGAATCTCCATACTACTTTCCAGAGTGTTTGTATTAATTTGCAGTCCACCAAGAGTGCATGAGTGTACATTTACCCACATATTTATCATTATTTGTATTCTTGATTCTTGACATTTTGACTGGGGTGAGATGTTGATTTTCATTTTCCTGATTGCTAGAAATGTTGAACATCTTTTCATTTATTGATTTGCCATTTGTATTTCTTTTTTTGAGAAATGTCTATTTAGTTCTCTTGCCCATTTATTGATTGGGTTATTTGCTTATTGGTGTTATGTTTTTGAATTCTTTATATATTCTGGATATTAATCTCCTGTCAGAGAAGCAGCTGGCCAAGATACTATCCCAATCTATACCCTCTATTTTTATAGTCTTGTTTCTTTTTCTATGCAGAAACTTTTAAATTTGGTGACATTGAACTTATTGATGGCTGGTTTTATTTCTTAAGCTTCAGATGTCTTCTTAAGGAAGTCAGTACCTATACCAATGTGTTGGATTGTTGATAGTATATGTTTCCTTTTAGCAGTTGCAAGGTTTCTGGTTTAATTCCTGTCTTTGATTAATTTTGATGTCACTTTGGGACAGATTAAGAGATAGGTATCTACTTTCATTCTTCTACATATGAGTATCCAGTTTTCTGAGCACTTTTTGTTAAAAAGGCTTTTTTTTTTCAAACATATATTTTTGGCACCTTTATAAAGTAACAGATGGATGTAAGTATGTTGGTTTGTCTCTGTGTTTTCTGTTCTATCCCTTTGGTCTTCATGTCTATTTAGATGCCTCTACCATGCTGTTTTCATTACAGTAGCTTTGTAGTATACTTTGAGATTAGGTATTGTGATGCCTCCTACATTACTCTTTTGTAGGATTGCTTTGACTACTGTGGGTCTCCTATTCTTCCAAATGAATTTAAAGTCTGTTGTTTCTAGTTCTCTGAAGAATGTCATTGGTATTTTGATGGGAATTTAACTGAATCTGTATATTGCTTTTGGTAGTATGATTAGTTTGGTTCTGTCAATATTTTAAAAACATATTCAGAATCTGGCTTGTTTGAGTACACATTATTTTTATAATCACTATAGCTTCCTGTTAAACTGATCGCTTTATCATTATATAATAAATTTTGTTGTTTTTTACAATTTTGACTTAAAGTCTATTTCATATGATATAGATTTAACTATACCTGCTCTACTTTGGTTTTTATGTAAACAGAATATTTTTTCTTATCCTTTCACATTCAGTCCATGTGTGTTATTACAGGAAACTGAGATTCTTATAAACAGAATATAGCTGGACTTATTTTTTATACATTCTAAAACTCTACAGCATAATTTAATCCACTTACATTCAAGGTAATTATTGATAAGTAATGACCCAATTGACATTTTGTTTATCATCTCCTGGATTTTTCTTGTTATTTGGTTAGGTTTTTTGGGAGAGGGAGCAGGACTTTGTTTCTCATTTTCTTCTTCATGTCTTAACTTTTGGCTAGTGATTTTTCTCTAGTGATATGTTTTGATTTATTGACTTTTATTTCTTTGTGTACCTACTATAGGCTTTTGCTTTGTCATTAGCAATAAGCTGGTGAAAAGCATTTAATAGCTACAATAGTTAATTTAAGCTTTACTTTGTTGGAAAACTAGCTTTACACTTTTACCTCATTGTCCCCACCACATTTTGAACTTTGATGTCACAATGTTTATCTTTTCATACAGCATATCCTTTAACAAATTATTATTTTTAATAATTTTGTCTTTTAAGTTTCATAGTAATCAGATTTACATACCATTAAAATATTTGAATATTTCAAATTTATCTGCATATTAACTTTTATCAATGAGTTTCATAATTTCAGAAGTTTCATTTCAGTAGGGACTGTCTCAGAATAAAGAAACAGAACATGAAACAGAACATGGCACCATTAGTATCAATGTGTACATTCCACAACTCTGTTGTAACATTGCTGCAACACCAAACTATAGAAATAGAATGCCCAATCAGAATGTGTATTACCTTATATAAGAGACAAAGAGCTGGCAAGTAAAAGAGGAACTAACTAGAAATATTTTAAGCTTAGTCTTTGGATAAGATGTGTAAAATGTATCTAGTGGTCATAAGCTGCCTTTGCCATTTTTTTTTTTTTTTTGGTATATGTAAGAAAGTACTTACCTCTTTCTTAATTTCTGAAAATCATGTTTTTTGCTTACCATATTCAATTTTCTTTTTTATTTAGCACTTTGAATATATTTTCCCACTGTCTCCTGACTTGCAAAGTTTATGTTGACGAATCTGCTGATAGTCGTATGGGTTTCTTTTATGTATGATGAATTTATATCCTCTTGTAGGAAAATTCTTACTTTGAGTTAATTCCAAGTGTTCTCACTAAAAAATAAAAGCATTTTAGGCATAAATATGTTAATTAACTAGATATTAATCATGTGACTTGTATGCATGTATAATATCATCCCCGTACTTTGTAAATATATATATTTTAAATAAAAGCAAAATAAATATAGAACCTTAAACTTTAAAACTACTAAAAATGGGAAAATGTTAAGGACTTTGAAATGGGCAAGGATTCTTTGGACAAGATGGCAAAAACAAAGGAAACAAAAAAAGAAATAGAAAACGGGAATAAATAAAAATGAAAAGAGCTTCTGAATAGCAAAGGAAACCATCATCATAGTGAAAAGGCAACCTGCAAAAAGGGAGAAAATATTTGCACACTATTCATATGAAAAAGGGTTAACATTTAGAATACATAAAGAACTCACAAGAAAACCAACGTCATTTAAATATTGACAATAGAACTATCTAGACATTTTCTTAAACAAAACATACAAATAGCCAACTGGTATATTTAAAAATTCTCACAATCACTAATCATACTGAAATGCAAATTGAAGGCACATTGAGATATCCTCTTACTATAGTTAGAATGACTATAATCAAAAAGAAAATAACACCAATAACAAATGTTGGTGATGATATGGAGAAAAGGGACACTGTATATGTATTCAAAAGAAATGAAATCAGTATTTCAAGAAGACATCTGCACTCCCATGTATATTGTAGCAGTATTCACAATAGCCAAGAAAGGGAAACAAACTCAGTGTCCATCAACCAATGAATGCATAGAGAGAATTCCATACATATATACAACAGAATACTCTTCAGTCATACAAAAGAATAAAACCCTGTCATTTGCAACAACATGGATGGAACTGGATGTTATTATGTTAATTGAAATAAGATAGACATAGAAAGACAAATACCACATGATCTCTCCCATGTAGCATATAAAAAATTTGATCTCATAGAAGTTGAGAGTAGAATAGTAGTTATCAGAGGCTGGGGAAAATCAGGACCATAGAGGGATGGTAAATACTGAAAAATTGACAGTAAATGAGAGTTAACTTAGAGTAATAATTTTGGGCAACGTATTGCAGATAATAATAGTATCTTGTATATTTAAAATAAAGACTTTTAACTGTTTTCACTATAAAGAAATGATAAATATTTGAGGAGATATATTAAATGAGTATAAACATTCTATAATGCATATGTTTCAAAACATCACAATTCCCATATTCCCTTCATTATTTACTATTTTCCATGTTTGCCCCAGACTGCATAATTTTGAATAACCTGTCTTTGAGCTCATTTATTCTTTCATCTGCTTGATCAAGTCTGCTTTTGCAATATTCTATGAAATTTTCCATTTCAGTATTTTGTTCTGTTTAGTTTTTTTTTCATGTTTCTTTTGTTAATTCTCTCATTTTGTCCATATATTATCTTCCTGGTTTGGTTTTATTGTGTATGTGTATTTTCTTGTAGTTCACTGAGAGAATTACAATAAAATAGTCTTAAAATGATTAAATTCTTTGTTACGCAACTTGTCAATTTCCATTTCTTTAAGGTTAATTAGTGGTGTTTTATTTTATTCCTTTGGTGGTTTTGTGTTTCCCTGATTGCTTGTGATCCTACAAATGCAGTGTTATCTATGAATTTGAAGAAGAAGGAGCATAGTCCAGTCTTTACCTTTTGTATTCTGCAAGGACAGACCTTTACCATTCTGCCATTAGAAATTCTGATTAGTCCATTTGGCATTCTCCATGGGCACCTTATTGCCTGAGTTCTCAGGTAGGCTGGCTGAAAAACTAAGTAAGCTGGTGCATAAGCCTGATGACTAGTCTATGAAATTGGACTTACAGGCAGAGTTATATCTTGTTGGGCATGCCTGGATCCTTTGACCTTTGGGGCTAGTCTAGTATGAGATTCATCTGTGATGTAATTATTGTCTGGATTGTAGGAATGGGCCTACAGCTTGTGTTTGTGAGGGCAGGTATGAAGTCTGTTTCCACAGGGGATGACCTAAGGTCTGGGTCCACAGAGTCCTACTTAGTACTGGATGGACCATAAATCTGAGTCTAAAAAATGTTTGGCCAGGTTCTGGGATGAGCTTGAAAGCTGGGTTCTTAGGACTGTACCTGGAGTCTTAAAACATGGAGGCCAGTCTGGCTCAGGGTCTACTGAGGTAAGCCTAACTCTTGGTCTACTGAACTAAGCTGAGAGCCTGGGTCCAGAGGATATCAGGAATATGGAGACTGTCTTACCATTTGGGTCCTTCCTGCCCCTGGACAGGTCTGAAAACTGCTTACATAGCAGTGGTTCCATATCCTGATTCTGTGGAGGCTGGCCTTGTTTAAGAATTTATTGGGATGAGCTTGGATCATGAGTCTGCTGAGAAGGCCTGGACCCATAACATAGAGGCTGTACCAGGTTCTGGCCTGGTATCTGAGGTCACTATTCTCTCATGTTTTGAAAATTTTGTTTAAGAGCACATAACCATTATGATCTACTTTGTATTTGTTATCTCCATCATTTATTTTTACTCTTACAGTTAATTTTACCAAATTCTATTACTTAAACATAAACATCCATGGTGGAAAGATAGTAAATAATCTAGTACCTTTGATTTCTAGAAACTGAAGTCACAAATATTATGAAGGGTTCAACAAAACAGCAGGAGTGGTAGGAACTTAAGTAGAGGAAAAGGTAAATGCTAATGCCAGGCAATAAAAATTTAATTAATTGCTTTACAAGGACAGCTTAAATAGGATAAACCTGTGCACACTATGCTTTTCTAAACATATGAAAACTTTTTCTGATGAAGGCACAAAATTTATGTAAATTCTCACTGAATGATAATTCATTCAATCTCAATGAATGATAATTAATTTCTCCCATTTACAGAATAGAAAAATTATTTTTTCTTACCAGTGTGTGTGTGTGTGAATATAGGTAAAGAAAAGAAAGTTAACTCACTGCCCATAAAGGACACCCACACGTATTTTATATATATATATTTTTTCTTATTTGCTTTTCACATTTACTCAGTACCTCAGTATCAAGGTCAGATGTGAAACCAAAGATTCAGAGAAGGTTAGTAACATGCTCAGGGTGACATAGCTAAGTTGTGAGTTAAAGTGGATTTGTAGGACAAACCTATGAAACTTGTACTTAATGAAAAGTGAATCCAATTGGTAATATTTAATTTATGAGAAAAGCAAAAAAAACATTTCCAATAAATACTTTTCTAGCTATACCACTTTCCTAAGTATGATTGGAGTAAATGGTATCATTTGACTCTTACTTCACAAAAATGCAATAGATAAATATACTTGAAAATTCATGTCAGTCCATTAGTTTATTTACATAAAACCACATTATAGATGATGATAAGTTTCTGATGACATTTGGTTTCATTGGTATTCAAAGCAATTTGTTCAATTCTTTTCTTTTTTGGAATTGTTTTCAGCCATAACTGCTTGAGTGACTAGGAAATTATGCCAGTGGAAAAAGGTCTGAGTACTTCTTTATTATATTCTCTTTGTTATCACAAAATCATAGTTTCCCTACATTAACCATATAAAATTCAATCACATGAGGTAACTTTCCACAGTACCTACACAATAGCCAGCATTTTTTTACATCCTTATTTATTGATTGTTTAATATGGTCTTCATTTGCCAGCTCACTCTTATTTTATGAGGTTATTTACTTATACATACTCTTTGTTCTAGTTACATTCATGCTGGTTTTCAAGCCTCTATGGCTTTGCCACACTCTTAATGTGGATCTTCTCTGCCAAATTTAGATTTTAGAGAATTTTTATGGCATCTCCAGTGCCATATTCAGTGTACCTCCTGAATATATTTTCCATTTTCTCTAATTTGGACTTATGCACTACTATTATGAAGAGGCTTTGACCTATAATTAGTGCCAAGTTTAGCATTTAGGTAGCTTAGCAGAAGATGACCTCCAATAATATCATGGAATGTTGCTTTTCCCAACATAAAAAGCTGGTATCTTTGTTCCTATGCCCTCCTATGTAATGCTTAATTTTAGTTTACAGTAGAGGAAACAGGAAGCAAAAAATAATTTAATTCCGTCATATTTGTTATTGCTTACTTTAAGAGCACTCCTGGCTTCAACAGTAAGCCTAGAATCCCAGCAATGTCCCAAATCAGAAAGTCTACTCACCACACAATAGGTTTCCTTTACTAGTTGTTCTGGATGGGCTTAGTCAATATGAAAGAGAAGATAAAGATAGCAAAGCCAAATATAGTAACTCTGTGAAAGACATGACAGGAAAATAGAAAAGTTATTTTAGTAATTGATTATATTTAAGTAAATAAGGCCCTGAGAATATTGAATAATTTCTCAATGTAAAATAAGATTAAAATTCTAGTCTTCTGCTTCTTATTCTAATGTTTGTTTCATAATTTATCCTTTATTCTTTTTCTCCTTATTTTTTTCTCTTGCTGTGTTTCTTTTTATCTTTTATTCCTTTATCATAGCAAGAAGAGCTGTCATGATGTTTATTCTCTGGCAAATTTTTAAGTGTACACATTTTTATAGCACATCATTGTCAAATATAGACACAATACTTTCTTCCACAAACATTTTGCATACTTTCAGAAATGCTGACCATGAGCTAGAGCATGTGAGGTAAGTTTTCATAAATATTTTTGGTCAGAACAGCAACTCCTCAGTAAACAGAATAATTATTATTGTTCTTACTTATAATTATACTTATCCTTTTTAGGACACATATTATCCTACAATAATTAGGAAAGGCTTATTAACTTATAGAACCACTAATAAACTTATTTGGGTAAGCTCGATATATTTAAAAGATTTATTATAATTTAATAAAATTGGATATATACATTCATTTAACAAAAAGAAAATGGTAATTTTGTTAGTTTTTCATCACTGTCATCAAAGTCACTAAGAAAAGCAACTTAAAGGAGGAAAGTTTTATTTTAGCTCAGTTTCAGAAGTTTGAGTCTATGATCTGCTGGTCCAAGGCAAAATAATCATGGTGGAAGGCATGGTTGAGAAAAGTTGCTCAGGTCATGGAAGCTGGGAAGCAAATAGGTTGGGGAAGAACAGAACTGGGGCTGGATTCAAGAAATACCCTTCTAGCTACTTCCTCCAGCTAGGCCCCCTCCCAAGAGTCCATTCAGATTATTAATTCATTAAATGGATTCATCCACTTACGAGGTAGTGGATTCATGATCCAATCAGTTCCCCAAAGCTCCACTTCTAGACATTGCTGTATTAGGGACCAAATCTTCAACCTATGATATTTTGAGGGGCATTCTAGATCCAAACCATAGCATATTTTAAATAATGCTATATTTGCATAGCATATGCATAAGAGACAAACCAAAGAGAAAACAAAACTAGGCATCCAGAAAACAATTATACTATAAAATGTAATGTTCTCCTTTATGTATATAAGTAATATATTTTTTGGTATACTTAGTTACTGAAATTTGTAAATGATATGATATATCTCCTATCATTAGCTATAAATCTCATGGAGTCAGAACAGGCAACTTGGGAAGCTGAGGCTGGAGGACTGTAAATTTGAGGTTAGCCTCAGCAACTTAATGAGGCCCTAAATAAATTAGCGAGAAACTGTCTCAAAATAAAAAATAAAAAGGGCTGGGGATGTGGCTAAGTTGTTAATCACCCCTTGGTTCAATCCCCCATACACCCTCCCCCACAAAAAAAAGAGTCAGAACACACATCAGAATACACGTAGTGGTAGAGGAGAAAATATTAGGTTACTTTTATGTTCCAGAAATGTATTTGATGAATTCTATCTAGATTGAATATAATTATTAACTTTTAGAAATAGATATTGGACTCTAGGAAAAAAAATTTCATTTAAAAGTTAGCACATTTTTAAAAACTAAAGAAATATCTTACCATAATAAATGGAAATCAAAAGTTTTATTTTATGCAATTTCACTACATAAAAATAATACTGCATTAATTCACATTAATTCTTTTATTCCATAGATCTATGCTGAAAGCCTATCTAGTCTCAATCTAGTAATATTCTCTTTCTGAAAAAGTTAGAATATTCATATAATAGTTTTACAAATGAATGAGCAAAGAATTAGTCTGCGTTGTCACCTTTAAAAAGTCTTTGATAAATATCTTATTTCTCTCTATCATTATACAGAAGTAAAAGACTTAAATTACAAAGATGCTTTACTCAAGATATTGATATCAAGTTTCATTGAATGAAGAGAGAATTTTTTCATACAGTGCTTAAGATAATTACTGGCTGAAAGATTTTATTGTCTGAACCAAAAAATGTAAATAAATGAGATCACAAAAGATTTAATATGAAAAATAATTATTAAGATATTATTACTTAACATGCAAACTAAAATTTATATGAAACCATGTGTGCAGGTCTTTATGATGATTATGCACTGCATTTAAAATACAATACTAGATAATCAAAACTGTTTCTATGTGGCTTGAGAAGAAAATTCATCTAAGTTTATTTACATTTTTATGTGAAGTGAAAGTATAAATTATTAATGACATTTTCCCTCAGACACATGCCTATGGTTAAAGGCACAAGAGCTAAGTATTATGTTACAACATTGCTTGCATCAATAAAATGTTTACAAAGAAGTATTATGTTAATTCATCTCTATGACCTAAGGATTACTTGTCTCCATAAAAATTAAAGACAATTAGAAAACAAATTTTGTTAATTTATTTACTCTAATATCTATCACTTCAAATTTCTCTTCACTTTCACAGATTCATGGTGAAATCTCATCAGCTTCTTCAGTGCATCCTTCATGTCCTTATTCCTTAAGGTGTAAATGAGGGGGTTGAGACTTGGAGTGATGATGGTGTAAAAGAGGGTGAAGAACTTTCCTCGGTCCTTGGAGGCACTATGACCTGGTTGCAGATACAAGTAGATAATAGCTCCATAGAACATGGACACAACAGTGAGATGAGATCCACAGGTATTAATTGCTTTGCGTTGACCAGCTTTAGATTTCATTTTTAGCACAGCTTTGGCAATATAGCCATAGGATATAAGGATAAGGATGAGGGGTGTGAGGACAATGATGATGCCTAAAGCAAACACAGACATTTCTATTGCTGTGGTGTCTACGCAAGCTATCTTGACCATAGCTGGCAACTCACACAAGAAATGATCCAGAAGGTTGTTTCCACATCTAGGCAAATTCAGTGTGAGTGTACATAATACTACAGAATTGGCCAAACTAATACTCCAGACCATGATGATCATCTTGAGACACAGACGAGGGCTCATGATTATCAAATAATGCAAAGGCTTACAAATAGCTGTAAAACGGTCATAGGACATGACTGCCAGGAGAAGGCACTCGATGGAGCCCAACCACATGTAAACATAGAGTTGAGTGACACAACCCACATAACTGATTGTCTTCTTGGGTCCCCACAAGTTGACCAGCATCTGAGGGACAATGGTGGTTGTGAAACACAGATCTAGAAAAGATAAATTCCTGAGGAAAAAGTACATTGGTGTGTGGAGATGGGAATCCAGGAGAGATGCAAGAATGATAGCTGTGTTTCCCACCAATGTAATACAATAGAAGATAGTGACAATTCCTGACAGCATCAACTCCAGATTGGGATGGTCAGAGAAGCCCAGCAGAATAAAACCATGTGAAGAACTATAATTGCTTTGGTCCATTGTCCTTTTAAGTCCTAGACTGAAAACAGGAGAAGCCAGAAAATGAGTAGGAGGAGAAGAAAGAAACAGAAAGGAGTAGGTGAACAAGGAGGAAGAAGGGATAAAGAAAATAAAAGCAAGAGAAAGAAAGAAGAAAAAAGGGGAAGGAGGAGAGAAGAAATAATTTTTCTATATGAACAAAAATTTGATTAACTATAGATTTTTTCATCATGTTGGATTAAGTATCTAGGTAACCTTGGAGAGTTTGATATCGAACTCATGGTCTGAATTTTCTCACATGGAAATTAGGAAGTTTAGAATTGATCTGATTCTAAAATGATATGACCCTACAATTCTTTGTAAAGCTAGTTAGCTTGATATAGTGAAGATCTTCTTTTACTTTGTTATTAAACTCCCCTGTAAAATAAATCTAACTCTTTGACTAATGTCAGAATGAGGAAAATAGCATTGCTCTTTTTTCCATATGTTAGTGAATGACATCTTGGATCTCACTGTTGTTGTCAGATCTGGCATTTATTTTGGCCCATTTTATCTCTCATCCTCAATGCCTTCCTTATAACCAAAACTGATAAATTTGAATGCCAAAATAACCACTCATTTTTAAAAATTTCCATCACCACTACCCGAATCCAAATCACTATGATCTCTTTTCTAGATTCTGCAATAGTCTTTACTCCTTTCATTCGGTCTCATGCCTTTACACTATTACAATATTCAGTAAAATCATGTTGCCCATGTGTTTAAAGCTTTTCAGATACTTTCCAGTTAACTTGAGAAACATTTTAATTTTTAAAGATGGCCTCAAGGGACCTGCATATTTTGGCTCCTGCTGTGTATTAATGCTTATCTCACCAAACACATTGCCCATTTTCACTACTTGCCTTCTTTCAGTTTTTCCAACTTGTCAAAACTCATTCTTGTCTAAATCCTTGGGAACTCTTCTTCCTTTCTGAATAAATATTACTCATTCTTTAGATCATCTCTAAATGATTCTTTCTTAAAAAGAAATTTACAGAACCTTTGATTTCTTTTTTGATTTTTATCTTATTTCATGTATAGGGAACTCATGCAGACAGCCATTACAACATGAAGCTTAAAAGCATAGGAAGGAAAAAAAAAAAAAAAAGCAAATGTAGAGAGCTGATGTTCATGCTTCATCTAGGCCAGTCTTTTAGCTGGGTGATCCCAGACAAGTTACATACCACTGTTGAACTCAGTTTCCTCTTGTGTGAAATGGTAACTATAAAGACACCTAGGGTTGGGATGAAGATTAAATAAGTAATAAATTCAAAGTGCTTAGAACAATGCTGGGAACATAGCATGATTCAATAGTCTGAAGTTAATCAAAATTATTTTAAGAAATTGTACTCATGTAGCACATAGGTAAATATTTAATATTCTTCTTCTCAACATGAATATAAGGGCTATAAGACAGTAGAAATTTTGACATAAATATGCATGCATATAATATGATTGCTTCACTTCAGTCTCCAGTACATGCTCTTTCCCTCCTCTCCTCCTCTGCTTGCTCCCTTCTATTGGTTTTCCTTCTCTTTATTTATAGTATTTTTTTCAGTCTATGCTTAGCACCTAAAACATTCACCATAGAACATATTAAAAAATAATATAGAGATAAAAGGAGTTAGATGAATAGAAAATAATGTGATTTTATGAATACAGTAACAAATAATGTATTTATTAAGTTTGATGGAAAACAATTTAAAACACTAGTCTATATCTGAAGGACCAATAAGTTTAGCAGTATTCAGTAGTACAACACAGATATGATCCTTCTAAATATGCACAAGCATTTTAGAACTACCAAAACATGCAGTAGTCAAACAGATTATCACTGCCAGCCTCCTAAAACTGAGTATAAAAATGTAACTTCTTACCACCTGAAGGAAAAATAACATTCAGAAAAATTTCGTTCAATAGCATATTATATACTAAGATTTTAGCTAGAAGGTTAGATCCTGTGTTAAATATTCTTATTTCAAGAAAAAAATGTAAGAATGGTAGGAATCTTTTGAAAGGGATGGATACTTTCATGACATGAGTTGTAGTGAATACTTATGTCCAAACTCATTAAGTTGTATACATTAAATATGTACAGCTTTTTAAAATGTCAATAATAATTCAATAAAGTGGTTATAAGAAATTAATATAAAATATTTAATTGAAGAATAAACTGATGCTGTTTCTGTTATGTCAGAAAAAGTTGTGCTGTTTGTTTATCATGCTATCTCAATACATGTCTTGGTATTAAGAAGAAATTACTTTAAACTAGGGTGATGATTCAGAAGTGGACACATTTGCTCAACTAAATATATTGGTTGAGATCATTCTTTTGAGATAGTTATTTGGTGATTTCATCAGGACTAGCTTTTCAAAAATTATTATTTGAACCTGAGTTCTGCCAATGACCAAGTTAGATACTGAAAAGATTGCAAGTGGTTATAAACCTTTACAATTCTATAAATATCATGTTTTTACCAATTAATTCATACAATTTTATCTGTTCTTTAAATAACAAGTAAATTTTTACATTCTTAATCTTATGACATCTGAACAGAGAATGAAAAAATAATTCATGCTTATTTATTTTGATAAATATGTTGATAGTATATGCAATTGAACCTAACTTCTGAATAAAACAGGCTTTTCTGTTAAGATTATATATAAGCAAAGATGAAAATTCTTAAAAAACAAATAAAGAAAAATTCTTTTAAAATTAAACTTAATCTAATGCTGTTAATTCATTAATAATGTCATTATCACTATAGTCTCAAAGACTAATTTAAGAAAGAGTAAAAAAATCCTTCCTATGCATATTGAAAATCTGATGTAAGAAATCTTTATATAATTTTTCATGCATATTATAAGATCTAAAAACAGAGTGATTAAAAATATGTCCTCCTTAGCTCCTCAATCTTCAAGTACAAAATACTACCATTCTTCATTTTCCTCTTGTACTTCTGCTAGATTAAAATATTTGAAATTACAAATTAAGAAATAATTTAATGTCCTCTTAGACATAAATTTAATGTTTCCTTCATAGTATAGATGATAAGAGAGATTTCTCTGCCAAAATTTATTTCACACTTCTAAAAGAATAAATAATCAGAAGAAGCAGTCCATACAGGTCTAAGTTCTTTTCTTTTCCACAAATCCTTTTACCAACACAGGCACACTATTTTCTAAGACCTACTAACATTATTAAAGATTAACATTACCATAATCCAAAGAGAGTTCCCTTGATGTCCTACTTCTCTGCCACTGTAGAGTCAACAGTGTGGAAAAAGGTCCTGGTTCAGCATTTGTTCTCCAGGGTTGTTGATCTCTCATATTTTCCCTGTAGCACCATAAAGGAATAAGTTCAAGAGATCCATAGTACAGTATGGTGACTGTAATTAATGATGACAGGTTGTAGTCTTAAAGGATTTTTAGCGGGGGAATGTTGGGCATCAAACCTAGGGTTTCATGCATGCTAGGCAAGTGCTCTACCACTAAACTACAGCCCCAGCCCTTAAAATATTGCATTCTTGAAAAGTGCAAAGGAGTGAATTTTAAATGTTCCCACCAAAAAAATAACTATGTAAGGTTGTATTTTTATTAGTTAGATTTAACCACTCCATAATTCATATTGGACAGGGAAATGATAAAATGTATTTTTTCTCTATGTATTACAAAAACTTTGCCTTAAATAATGTGAATTTCTAACACTAGAATTATACTATATGTTAACTTTAAAATAATCTTATCATTTATAGCATGCAATAATTTGGAAGATAAGTTTACTCTAAACAGATACAGTTGCTTTGAAAAAGAAGGTGTTCAATTTCCAAATCCCTAAGTGGTAAATTCAGGATCATAATATTTATGTTTTTCTTCAGTTGTCTTGGTGACCATGAGGTGTGGTTCAAATATTTCAATGTGCTTGACAATTTCCCTATTGTCTCAGAGGTCACTATTTAAGCAGTTGATCCTGGAGCAAGCATGTACTCTGAGGATTTTTATGAGTTAGTTTTTATAATAATAAATTGTAACTCCTCTCTAGGATTAAAATTACATACCACCAATAATTAGTATAATAAAATTTAGTGATACATGTTTGAAGACATGGAATTTCTTATCACTAAGTAATAAAATCAATTTAACTATATTTTTATTATAGTAGTCAGTTTATTCTACAACTTAGATATAGTGAGATAGTTGGGTGGATAGATTATGGAGCTAAGCTTTCAGGGCTGAATTAGTTATCAGATAGGCCAATTTGGGAAAATTATTCAACATTTGGTACGTCATATTTCTTATCAAAATAGAGGAACAGTAGTAATAAACAATTTAGAGGGTTACTATGAGGATTAAATAGGTTTAATTTACATAAAATATCATAATAATGGTTGGCACACAGTAAGCATCCCATAAGTATTAGCTCTTATGATTTGAGGGAGTATACATGCTGGAAAAATGTTCTTTTAGTCAGTTTGAAAAGAGCTTACATATGGTATTTAACAAAACATCTGAGCTTTCTCCTAATCAGCTACTTCCTTTAGAACTATATGCACAGCACATGTGTACATTTACTAATGATGATAAGAAACAAAATCAATCAGTGGTACACTTTTGTTTTTCCAAATTTTAAATATCAGGACACTTGAAATGATTCACTTCAGATTAGCTAAACCAATTTTCATATATTCAGTCTGGCACACAATAAAATATAAGGGGGGCAGCAATAGAAGTTCAGTGGATTAGACAAAGGCGAATGAAAGAAGGAAAGGGAGATACGAATAGGAAACATAGTAGAATGCATCAGACATGACTTTCCTATGTTCACATATGAATACATGATCAGTGAATCTCCACATCATGTACAACTGTAAGAATGGGATCCTAATTAGAATAAGTTATACTCCATGTATGTATAATATGTCAAAATACACTCTGTCATGTATATCTTCAAAAAACAAATTTATAAAACAGTAAAAAATATAACCAAATACATGAAAACTAGGGACAAGTAGAAAGTATAAAGAGACACTTGGAGCATTCAGATAATATCATTATCACACAGAATTTTAAGTAACAGTGTTCATATATGTTCAAATAGTATGCTCAAAGAAATAAAAGATAAAATGGAAATTTTTATTGTGTACTCAAATATAACTTGTGAACCTGATATCATAACAATTTATTCTACATGGCAAAAGAATATACAGAATCCTGCTCCTTATAAGATCCAGAATGAGAGCTTTCCAGTAAAAGAAATGAGGGCAAAATACACAGTTCTTGGATTTTTTCAGTGAGATATTATTATGGGCTGAATATCTTTATCTCTACTAAATCCATGCATGAACCTGTAAACCACAGTGGGATAGTATTTGAAGACCAAGAGAGGTAATTAAATTTAGATAAGATAATAAGGGTGGGAATACCATGATGAGATAAAGTCCTCAACAAAAGAGGATGGGGAAACCAGAACTCTCACTCTCTCTCTGACATGTGAGGACTTGGCGAGAAGGTCATTATACTCAAGCCAGTGAGACAGTCTTTCTTAGGAACCAAGTCTACCAGCACCTTAACTTTAGACTTCCCAGCCTCCAAAACTGAGAAATGTCTGTAGTTTAAGCCATCTAATGAATGGTATTTTGTTATAGCAGCCTAAGCTGATTAAGACAGCTGAGGCGATGTATGAAAAAAATCACAGTGGTTTCCCATTAACTCCTGAAAATGACTTGCTTGCTGTTGCACACTGAAATGGTTTGAGATCCTCTTTGGAAATGTTGCAGCTTCCCAACAAGTTATTATAGATCACATGCTTTGAAGCTTCTGGCTAAAATATTTCCTTACTTTAGTGGCAACTTTCCTAACCTTTGTTATTCCAACTCTTTCAACAAATTCAAGACCTTGGTTCATATGTTAAGACTTTCACGTATTGATTATATAGAGTGGTTTTTATTTTTCTGATTAAACCCTACCTGACTCTAGTTCTGGTAATAGAAGTGGGTCTAGGTGAACACAGGCATAATGATAGGGATCTGAAATTGTTTACTGGTCTAACCTAATTTTTTGGCATCTGTTTCATGGAACTGACAAATCTGTTTCTTGTTGAAGCAACTCTTCATTCCTTGCTAAAGGAAGTTAGTTTTCTTTGGCTAAAGAATAAATTAGTTCACCTAAGAGGATGCTGATCCTCTTCAAAATTTACAACCAGGATGTCTTTTGCTTCTAGTTAATATCTAGACTGACACTGGCATACTTCTGGAAAATGAGCACAAATTCTGACATCATGAACATCTAAAATATCATTTTTACAAATCAGACATTCTGTATTCTATAAATATTCTCAGGACTCTTGGACTAGTAATAATGTTTTGCTTGTTTGGTTGACTGAACTAGGACTCCAATGTGGCCCACAAAAAGTAAAGCAGAAATGTCAAAACTTTCTAGAATATTAAGAAAATAATTCTTCACATCTTTTTTTCATATTCCTACCTCTTCATGGAAGGGTCAATTTCATCGAAAAAAAAAAAGACAGTTAAATCATTTCATGGTCTTTCAGATAAGTCTTTATTTAGGGAACAAATTATTATGTTAGGTAGGAGTTCAGGGAGGCCAAGATAACAGAGACAGAGTATAAGAAAGATGCCACTGGAGGACAAGGCAGAGATGTCCCTGTTATTGATTAGTTCCATTACCAAAACAACTCCTGCACAGGTTCAATATTTTAAAGTGACCAATGAGTATAAAGAGTAACCAATGTGGGGGCAGGATTGAACAATTTTCTAATCAGTTATTATAAGGTAACCAATGGGAGCAAATGGAGTAAGTTCTTCAGTCATATCTCTATAAGGAAAATAAGACCTCACAGCTCAGCATATAAGACACTAATTTCCAGACATTGGAGCCTGAGCCTATCCTTCACTTGGCCAAATCCAGAGTACCTAATGGAGTGCTACCTTCATCTTCAAAAAATCTGTACTTTGCTTGTTACTGTGTGTCTTACTCAATTCTTTGTGTGAGAGACACCAAGGATCTGGACCCCAACTCGATACCCCAATGATTACAGTGAAACATCTTTGCCTGGTAGTACACTATATTGAAGCCCTTTAATGGATCTTGCTAAGTGGTCAGGTAGGGTCTCTAATAATTCAAATGCTAGATGAACCCAGGGGTGCTTAACCTTTTAACCAGGCTTTTTAAAAATTTTACTTTGAGACAGAATCTCACTAAGATTCTTAGGGCCTCAGTTCCTAAGGCTACCTTTGAACTTGTGATCCTCTTGCCGTAGCCTCCTGAGCTGCTGGAATAACAGATATGCACTGCCATACCTGGCCCTTTTAATTTTTAAAATATTTTCTCAAATGCATGTCTATGTTGGGTTAAAAATTATTTAAATAAATAACTAATTATTGGGTTAAATTTAGTTATTTATATTGACAAGATTTCTTATATATATTAATAAATCAATGCACTAAAATGTTGAGTTTGAATGCTTTGTTGCTTGATGGCCTATTAATAATAGCCTATTACTCTCTAGGGAAGTTTGTTTTCTGTTTCTGAGGAACCACTCATCTTTTGATAAAATTAAATTTAGATTAGTATTAATATTTCTTTCAGTAAATTTCAAGTTAAACTAAAGCTTTCATTTGTATAGCCAGTTATCTATCACCAGGCTCAGTTGGATTTTTACATCTATAAATAAAACTATTTTGTCACATAGATAAATTTTCTAAAAACTGTCCATGAGACCACCAGTTTTTAGGGGGGTGTTTAGCACATCCCTAAAAGTTTTTCTGTAAAAATATTCCAGTTAATTGTACATATAAAAAAGAGCCTAGCTTTGCTGCTTTGTACTTTTAATTATTCTTTTATCATTCTTTTATGGTAATTGTTCCTTAGTGCTTAAAAGAATTTTTATCTTCTATATTCCGTTTTTCAGTAAATGCTTTTGGTAATGTTAAATGTGACCACTAAATTTTATTAGTTCAGTCTAGCTTTGGTTCAATGTGATCATTTAATATGAAACCTCCTGTGTACAATCAGAGAATTTTTTGTTAAGATACATTTTGTTTTATACAAACACACTTTCTAGTATGTCTACCTTATTATGGCTTATTTCTTATAAGGTAAATCAATAGTAACTATTAATTTAAGATTATTGAAATATTTGAGGAGGGTAGTGTGTGCATGCTTCATGGCCTAATTCAATTAAACTCTCTATTCACAATTTACTACTAAATTCTCCTTTAGTCTTAATCTCTATACAGTCTTATGGAATATGGGACTTTCATAATTAGAATATGTAGCCCATGTCTTCCTATTTTATAAGCTACACCTTGATTCTCAAATTTTATGAGCATATTTGTGCTTATTGAAGTATCTTTTTAGGTATTGCTGCAGATGGTGGTATATAGATTGGAGCTTATTGACTATAAAATATTGACTATAAAATAGTCTCCTGTAGATGGCTATAAAGTACTGCCAAGTCATTTGAATTTCAAGATATTTCTAGTAGTACTCTGGTGAAGAGTTTTGTTTAATTCTTTAAGTTTATGAATAAATACAGTTTGGGCCTCAGCTATTAATGCACCAGTTCATCATGCAATCTTTGTATTAACTAAGTGCAGACTGCCTTCTATGCACCAAATTTGTCTGCTGTTTCTTCTTCACTTATTGTTGCTGCTCCTGTGTAGTGGACTAGCCACTGTCAAACTTGGGTGTTTTCCTTTGTATTCTCAGTTTACTGTATATAGTTCAACTGCTCCATCCCAAGCAGCTTGACTTGAGATTCTGGCAGCTAAAAGAAGATATGTGGGGCCATAGGGAAATCCAACATGCCCATATTCAATGGGTGGGCAATTAGCACAGAGGAAAGTCCCAGTCAGTTTATAATTGAAATTGAAAAAAAACTGGCAGCATGCTGAGCATTATATCACAGGTTACATAAGAGTATGCATATGCCGTTGTTCCTCACCTGCAGAATACATGGTACTCATTGGTCTCCAGGTGAGAGACCCTAACCAACTTCATTTTCCTTATGTTCCAAAACTTTAGGTTTCCTCACCATACAATCTATAGGACATGTGTCTTCCATGAACATCCCTTGGTGAGGAGGGTATTGGTCTACACCTCATAATCCACAACAATAATATAAAGCACAAAATAGCAAGTTACTAATATATGATCTGTCCCCTCAAAATAAGCAAAGTCCATCTTCCTGAGACAGTCAAGGTAGCCCAGCATTCTTGAAGGTGGTACCCTGATAAATGATCTATTTGCTGAGTTTCAAGCACTAGAGTTTGCAGTGGCTGGCCTACATTATAGTTGCATTGAGGGTCAGTCATATTTCATGTTTGCAACCAAATCCAGTTAGAGATCATTGTTGAACCAATTCACCATGACTGACCATTTGTGACACTCAGGGACATTTCAACAGATGTGCAACATGAAGACTGATGAACAATGGTGGCATATGTGTGTGCCAGTTGCCCAGGACATTGGCCCACACACACCTTGGGATGAAAAGACAAGGTAGTTACAGGCACTAACAAAGGTAAATCCCATGTATCCAGGAGAATGCATGTTAGCTTTGAGTCTAGGGAAAGCACAGTTGCCACCTGAAGTGGCTTTCCTGGGCAGTGATACCACACTTATACAGCTTGGGCCTATATCTCAGCTGGCTTTGCGTGTACCAGCATCAGGGAACTCATAATTAGCCAAAGTGAAATACCAAAAGTACCCTTTAAGATCTGTGTCCTGTCTACAGGACTTGGCCAGTTATCACATACCCTGAGGGATGGAGGACATTCATTGTTCACTCATGGTGACATGAGGAGTTCATATTCCAAACCTCTCCCACATGGAGCTAACATGAACTTGGTTACTGAGGCTGACTTTGATGGCTGCCAATCTGGAGCCAATCACTGCTTTTGATTTATTTTCTGCATTACCATCAGCTGGGATTGCATGTGTTGATCCCCCCTCCTCTTCTTCTGACTCTATCAGTGGCCAAGGGGCACTTTCAAGGTATGAAGATCCTCCTCCAGTGACCATACTCTGGCTTCCAAGGCCTCTTCCTTATCTTACAACTCCTTCATTTTGGAAGTCTCTTGTAAAGCTGCATCAATTTCTTCTCTCAGATCTATGAGAAGCACCCATCTGATGGACCCAGTGGCTGAGCATGCACTGTGCTTTTCCAGGCTCTCTCCCATTTGGCTTAATGCTCAACCCCATGGGGGTACCATTAACATCTGTCTTTTCCTAGAAGGTCCAGGTAGCAAGGAGAACTGAATACTACAAGCTCATGGCTGGCCCCTCCTTAATTTCCCCCCTTCCACAAGCTCAGAGTATTTCATATCAGGTTGCTGTGAATTCTCCCAACTGTGCCAACTGTAGTGCAACTGCTATAACTCAGGTAGGTTGACTCAAGATTTGGGCAGCTGGAAGAAAGTATGCAGGACCACAGGGAGATCTGACATGCCTTTATCTGATGGGTGGACAATTCAAGCAGCAGAAAGTTCCAGCTTATATGTGAAACTGAAACAATCCTGGCAGTGTGCCAAGCATGATATCACAAGTTACATAAGAGTGCACATGTGCTGTTGTTCCTGACCTACAGAAAATATCTTAGTCATTGCTTCCCAGACATCAAGGAGAGAGAGCTTGACTAATTGCATTTTCCTTACTCTACACCAGAATCTCTGGGCTTCTCCAAATTTCTGATAGACAACTGTTGATTTATGATGATTTTCTTCAGACATCCACCTTGTTATGAAGCAGTATTTCTGTCATTTTAATTCCAAACAGCAGAGCAAATGGGAATGCTACCCTCTACTCAAGCTATCTTGGAAACTACCCCTCCCCCCAGAGGCACAAATAGCAACTTACTGTTGCCAACTTTAGACATTACATCAGCAATAAGGAACATTAGTTGGCCAGGACTGTACTAGTAAGCCCCTCTGATTTGCCTTACCCTTTGGGGGAAGGACAAATGTCTAAATTTATAAGTGAAGCTTATTGTGTTGGGAACCTGGTCTTCACAAGAACAGGTGATTTTACCTTTAGGAGTATTGTATCAGTTTATGGCAATTGTATATTCTAGAAGTGTACTAGTCTTTCTATACCCTTAATGAACAAACAGATTGTATGGTACACTTGACCAGGCAAGCCTATTGTGCAGGTGTCTTTACCAACACAAGAGTATACAATAGCCTGGAAACTTCCTCATGGAACTGATTTGACATTATTAGTGCCTATTAAACATTTGTCATATTCTCCATAGTCTAACAACAAAGAGCCTATTACTGGACTATTACTGGACTAGGTAAGAGAAGTTGCACATTGTATCATCCAGACTGACTCTTGGATCTGCTCAGAACTCTCTGTAACTGCAGAACATGAACTTCCATGGGAAGTCCAGTGAGACAGAATGGAATTGGATGAAACAGAACTGATCTAAAAGCACAATAGTCCTCATGTTTTAACTCAAATGTCTAAAAATATTAATGCTATCTTAATTACCTTAGCATGCTTGCTGATATGTTCTTGTTCTTTGTGCTGCTGTTGTAAAACATGAATGCAGGACCCTTTCCCAAGGACTTCATGGAAGATGTGGGGTAGTATAAGATTGTAAGACACATTAAGGGATTTCCAAGGCATTGAAGGGGTGGAGTATTGGGATAAACACTAATCAGTGCCTAGGAAAGCTTGCAGTGAGATAAAAAAGGACTCTGCTAATGAAGAAAGTGGAGATGAAAACTAGCCACTTCCCTCATCTCTGGTCATTTAGGTGAATAGCATCCCTCATCTAGGTGAATATCAAAGCAGAGTGACGTTGGATGCAAATAATGTATTCATAAAATATATGGAGGAATCTGTGTAGTAGAACTACAGTCTATCCCATTTAGTCCACCTGATTATAGGTGCACTGTGGCACTCCATTGAATCCCTGCCAGCTGCCACCAAAGAGCAAGTGAATAATAAAAGATGCTGCACTTCTTTGTTGAGTCTGCAATTTTTTCTTTGGGATCAGAAAACTATATGCTTTAGGGTATTTGCAGTCCTGAGGTTTAACAACATATTTCTCAGAACTTGTCTTCAGGATTAATTGATAGGGGACTGTATATGAGATGCAAAGAAGAAAGAGTATTTTTAAGGTAAGTCATCAGAACTTACTGCAGATATGATATTTCAACTCACTTCTGAAAGATGGGAAATAATTGAGTAGAGACTATGTTAAAGCACAGATACACATTTATTACAGAGTGCCCTTAGAACCTTTGAAAGAAAGAAAAATGTAGAATTGGACAGAGGGGATTGACCTATCCTTTAGGATTAATAATTATCTTAATTAAACTCTATGGGAAGGCCTCACATTAAGATTCTCTGTAATATTTGTCTCTTTTTGGGCAGACATGTCTGGCCTTTTATACCTTTGATTGGTTAGTCATTGAGTGTGGACCATTCATAGAAGGACATACTTTGGGAGGGATTGATCTCTGTAGCTGAGGCAGATCCCAAAGGAGTGATTACTATTAGCTGTTTGCTAACTGTGCTCCTAGCAACTGAGCAGCAAGACCTTCCTGAGAGGGATCTAAGCAATTCATCTCTATGTCCATTTCACCTAAGTGGGCTGGATCAAGTGTGAAAGCCTCCAGAAACCTCACTCTCCTTTTTTATAAGCTGGAGCAATAATAATTCTCTTAATGTTTTAGAAAAGCACCTCAACAAGATCCCAGTAGGAGATGCAATAAGTTATTCGTGTTGCCTCTCTAAATCTTTCCTTAGACCTTATTTTATTAATTTCACTTTCCTTTCAATGGCTATTCATTCTTTTTTCCAACTTTGTGGATTATCCACTGGTCAAACTGAACTGGAAACCAGACAGGATGGAAGCTCTTAACGTAATCCTAATATGTCAACCTCATGAAGCAGAGAATAAAGTGAGCAAAGGTGAAGAGTATACATGAGAGGAGAAAGAGCAATTATGTGTCACATTCTTCTAGACTATAGCATGCAAGAGCCAGAATCTTTATCTCACTCATTATAATTTGATCTTGTGAAGAAATAATAGCATGACAATTAACTCAGAGAAGGGATTGGAATCAAGGACAAATTAAATATGGAGATGAATGCCAATTTCTAAAGCAAAATAAATTAATAGTTCATGCCCTTCCTCTTGTCCTTTGTCTAACTGCCCCATTTACAGATAGAATACAAGGTACTGACTTATATTTCCTGACTTGGAAATTCTTGTGGATCAAAATGATAAACAATGCCCATTTGAAAGCATTTAAGGACCTAGAAAGAATCAAAAAAAGAATTTTTCTTAAAATAAAAGACAATTTTGTAGAAGTTGGTATCACATGACTTCTTACTGACACAAATTGCGAAGACCACTGATTACCTAGAACTGATGGAAAGACCAGAGGACAGGAATAGAATGGGATAACATCAGATCATGTTTAATGTAATTAGAATATTTGTTTCTCTCTTGGAAACTTTTACATAATGTATATAAATGCATTTAGCTCATGACTTATTTGAACAGGTTGGTTAGTTTTTTATCATCTGGATTGGTTTACCTAATCTCAATTGGGCTCTTGGAGTCTATGTTCAGCTGATGGATTGCCAAGTAGCTGGATATCCCAGAATAGCCTTGCATTCTGCCACTTGTCAGACTGTTGAGTTTCTGGGGGACCTCATATCTCCTACACTTTCCTCTCATCCAGGTTTGCATAGACTGAATTGCATAGTAGGCTCAGAATTTCAAGTGCAAAAACAGAGAAAGCCATATTTTGCAAGCACAGTTTAAACCCTGCTGCTTAGTCATATGTACTAAAGTTCTGTTGGGAGAAACAAGTCAAATGGCCAACCCAGGTTCTAGGGGTAATGAAAATATTCCATGTCTAGATGGGAGGATGTGGATGTCTTTAACAGTGAAACAAATTTACCTGGTGATGAGGACACTGAATAACTAAAAAACAGTAATCTTTATTGATGTGCATATCTTACCATTAAACATATTCCTCACTTTCCAACATTGCTTTCATGTGAAATTCAGAAATTTGACATATTTTATTCTGAAACAAAATTATCACAAACATTCTATGCTAAAAGAAATGGTTGTATAGGTGTTTTAGAATTGTGTCAGATATATGAAATCCATGTTTGTGTTTTTACATTGGTCTCAGGGATTCCCTAACTTTTTAGCTCCCTATCAACTCAGGCTTCTTAACTCACATTAAGACAACCCAAAAACTGAAAAAAACATTGCCTCACTAATTTCTCATATCATTTTAATGAACTTAGTAGGTCACAAATAATAGTGCCCCTTTTACAGCTTTTAGGAAAAGATAACTGAAATGCTTTTCTTAGCCTAACACCAAAAGTCTGATGGACCTGTAACCAATCTCCACTAATAAAATCTAGGTTAGCTTCCATTAGGTTATCTGGCTACATGTGCCTTATTGCAGACTATGAATTTGACATTCCAAAATATTTTCTCAAAAGTTTGTTGAAGAGATAATTTATTCTTTCCTATTTTCTACCTGACATAGTCTTAGAAGACAGAAGAAAAATACATAGTTTTTTAAACATGCTAGTAACTCCTTATAAGAGTGAGGGATTAATGAATCAAGTCAATTAAAATGTATTCTGGGAATTTGAATGCTTGCATCTTTCTTACTTTTTCTCTGTATTCTATGTGAAAAAATAGAAATAAAAACAAATACTATTTGCTTCCCTAAGCAATTGCTCATTTATTTTTGTGGTAGCTGTGCTCTGCAGAGAGAGATAGAATGATAGTAAGACTATAGTTTGATTTGGTAATAATGGTCCTTACTATTTTCTGAAGAATTAAATATCTGTTGCACTTGCTCATGCAATATTTGTAGACTCAAACAAAAATCATGTTGGTCACTTAAAGTTAGGAAAATAGAGAGATTTTCAAAGCACACAATTCTTTCTAGGGTGGTTTCTTGGGATCTCATTATTGAGTTGGTTATGTACAGTGATTAATAGTGGTGTGCTCATTTTCTCACCCTTGGGATTCTGTCATACTTGGAAGAGTACTGTTTAAATATGTTTTATTCTCATGCTCAAGGCAGCTATTTAAATGTTTCCAATATTTCATCCTGTTTACATAGTGAAATACTCTATATGGTGGAGAGGAAGAGACAATTATAAACTATTTATTATGGAAGGCTTAAATGAGTTAGATATTTTACTCCATGAACTATCTCTTTAGAGACACCACTCACAGCTACAATGAAGCATTGGTGTATCACTCTGGTATTGTTATCACCTACAATCCTCAAACCTTTTAAGTACAATCAGTATCTTCATTTCATCACTTGAAAATGGCAAATAAATGGAAGATTTAGTAGGAGCATCTGAGATAAGCAGACTTGTGCAGTGGTGGGCATTTTGTTTTAATATATTCCAGAAATAATGAGAACAGTGATTTTTTTTTGAATGGTACACTTTATTTTTTTGTTGTTGTTGTTTTTATTCTTTTTTAAATTTTTTTTATTTTTTTATTTTTCTCAAAAGTTGCATTTTAATACATGTTATCAAACATAACAGAAAAAAACAAATTTTCAGAAGCTGTACACACTGGAGAACAGTGATCTTTGGAGTGGAATTATACTACTTATTAAGGACTTGAAAAAACATGCTGCTAAAGAATACATATAACATAATGCCATTTACTTCAATTTTTTTTCAAAATGCTCTTTTCTATCATGAAGCCATGAATTAATGAGTAATAAAATATGAAGATATTATTGATCTAGCCTATAAAATGTTTGATATTCTTTTTTAATGTATAGATTAATATTTTCACAAATCTTCAAAGTTTTCAGTCATTATTTCTTCTGCCTTTTTTTCTGTTTCTCCTCTCCTTTAGAATTCATGGTGCACACACACACACACACATATGTTTCATGGAATTTCACACTTTTATGACACTCTCATAATTTTCATTCATTACTTTTTCAACCTCTTTTTCACTGGATGATCTTGATTGGCCTACTGCAAATATATTATTTTTAATTCTCAAATCTACTGTTGAAACTCTGAGGTAAATTTCTCATTTTATTTATTATACTTTCAAAGGCAGACATTCCTCCCTTTTGCAAAGATCTGTTTATTGCTTTTTCATATTATTTTAAGAATACTTTGAGTTGTATTTGATTAAGTAACATACCAATTTTGAAATAATACTGAGTGTAATAAGGGAAAATGTTGAAGGATTGTTCTGTTTGAAAGGAAGTCTTTCTCAAAAAATATAAATATATTAATAAATAAAAGTGTTTCCTTTGAATCAGGAGCTGAGAGGTATTTTAGAATAGTTTGTGGGAACAACATTTATTTAGGAGGTTAAGTGATGTTTGTTGGGCTTTAGCTCTGAGAGTGCTTGCAAAAGCTTTGCTTTTGTTATTTATGAGATACAATAGACCTGTAGATCCAGTATGGTGTTTTGAAGACCATAGATGACCTTCCTTTTTTTATCCCTGGAGTAGACTGCCGGCTCCCGCATCAGCACAAAGTGAAACCAGGATTGGTGAGGGAGCAGCGGATAAAAATTACACACACACACACACACACACACATAGAACAAGGCAAGAGACTCCTTTATTGAACTCACAACCCTCTTTATATATGCTAAGACGCCCTATGTCCTCCAAGCCCTACAGGGTGCACAGGGTGTGACTATTCTACTAGCACCCTGCGGCTATTCACAGGAATGCGGAACTTGTTACAAGAATATGGAACTATGGCCAAAGCCACATGATTGAAAAACCTGATACTGTTGCACATTATGTACTGTGGAAATGCCCAGGCCAGCTCTCTCCCACAGTAGACAAAATGATACCACCATTTGTATTATGGTTCAAATTTACTAAAGACATTCACACACCATAGCTTCTTTTAATCTTCATTACTGGTTGCAACATTTTCTATTTTATAAAAGAGCAAAGTCCTGACAGTATTGGGATTTTTCCCAAGTACATTCAGCCCATACACATTCCAAGTTCACTCGTTTTGGTTCCTGTGTCCTTGTCTCCTCTCTTTCCTGCTGTGTTTGTTTACCAGATGTATCTGTTTTCACTTCACTGAGCTCCATCCAGCATAGACAGGCAAAGGTAGGTAGGTAGCCAAGAGTATGCTCAGACCTGGGATGTGAATGCCTGATTCAAAGCATTTGAAAAGGTAAGTTACACCTGGGACTACATTGTAGTTTTACTACTATTACAGGTCAGATTCAGTCTATTCCATCTGTCTCTCATTGTAGGACCTGGGGTAAAGAGGCAGCGCTTCTTTTATGGAAGACTGAAGAGTAAGAGAAGGCGATATTTTTTTCCCAAAAAAAACTTTCTAAATTTTATTATAAAACAATCTTTTAGTGAGACATAATATATATATTTATAGAACACATTATGACAAATTTTAAGTGTATAATAGATCAGGGTAATAGCAGTTTCATCTTTTGACACATTAATAATTTTTATGTGTTAAGATTTTCATACTCTTATTTTGTAGTTATTTTGAAATATATCATAGGTAATTTCAATCAATAGATACTCCTATAGAAAAGCCAGAGCTAATTTTTCCTTTGTTTTAGTGACCCTTTTCTTCCTTCTCCCAGATGCCTTTAACAATGTCTAATGACCACTACTCTGTTCTGATCTTCTATGAGATTATTTTATTAGTCTCTGCAAATGATTGTGAACATGTGGTATTTGTCTTTCTGTTTCTGACTTATTCAACTTAGTACAATGAACTCTAGTCACATTGTTGTTGTTACAAAAGGTAAGATTTCATTATTTTTATGACTGAATAGTATTCCATTGTATATATACAACACATTTTCTTTATCTATTAATTCCCTCATAGGCAACGAGGGTGATTTCATATTTTACCTATTGTGAATGGTGCTGCAATAAACATGAAAGGGCATTTATTTTTTATGGGTATTTTGTGAGAACTTATTCTCTTGCATTAATTAGTTAGTTGTCATTTTGCCCATTTCAAGAGTCCTCTAACATAAGAGAAAAGAAGGTGATTCATGGTCTGTAAAATACCCATCTGCAACTATAGGTCTATCTGGTCTTTTTTTTTTTTTTTTGGTACTAAAGATTGAACTCAGGGGTACTTGACCACTGAGCCATGTCCCCAGCTCTATTTTGTGTTTTATGTAGAGACAGGGTCTCACTGAGTTGCTTAGTACCTTGCCGTTGCTGAGGCTGGCTTTGAACTCACGATTCTCCTGTCTCAGACTCCCTAAGTGCTGGGATTACAGGCTTGCACCACTGCGCCCAGCTTATCTGGTCCAATAGAGTAAGAAAAAGCCCCTATGAGGAACCTCAGAGTTCAATCCAAGCTGTCATCACTTACACAATTCCCAAATAAGTGCTATTGTTCCCATATAATACTCAAGAACATCACTGAGTTTACAATTCAAATAAAACATAGATTTTTTTCCTTTTTAAAGAATGTAAAATACAATTTATTATATTGTTGTTAGACATCATGAGAAACAGGCAATACCTATGGTGAGTGGAAGGTTGCATAGCTCTCTTCCTTTTTGTGAAGGTAGATAATCCTATTGGATGATTTAGGTTCCTGTAGTTTTTTTTAAATTATTATTTGTTCTAATTAGTTATACATGACAGTAGAATGCATTTTGACACATCATACATAACTAGAGTATAACTTCTCATTCTTCTAGTTGTAAATGATGTAGAATCACACCAGTCATGTAAAAATGTATATATGTATCAGGTAATGAATTCTTGCATGTATTTCCAAATGAATTTCATAGTATATTTTTCATCCTAATTATCTGATTATGATTGTGTACATCAATACAGTGTGTATTATTTTGGAGCCTGAAGATCCCACTCTCTCTGTAGATGTCCTTGAGAGTTTTCCAGTAGGGTAGGCAATTATGTTATATACAGAAGGATATATGGGGTACACACTTTGTGATTGCTCTTTAGACTTCACAACTCTGAATGATCTAGATTGAGGTTCCTTGTAGCGTGGTGTCCATGGTCTTTGTGTTATTTCTCTCTGTTGCTATATGAGTGGATGTTCACAAGTCAGCCTGATACTTCCCATCCAGCCATTTCTACATGGGGCTTAGTCATCAGTTTTGGAATTTTCTCTTTCCTATGTTTTTTACTAAAGTATTGCTGCAGTTTGGATGGAGTTAAGTTGTATGTAGAATAAGGTGCACTATTTCTTAGCTGTGTTGGGGATGTAGTTCAACAGAAGAATATCTACTCATGAGCTTATGATGTCACACTACATTCCTAACATTTCACAGAGAGAAATAAACAACAGTAGCAAAACACTGAATAATATACAGTATTAAAAAGAAAAAAAAAGATGCCTACTATGACATTTATGACATTTATAACACAATAACCACAAAACAGAAATGATGAAGTCAGCAATTAACAACAGCAACAATAATAAACAACCATGAACTAGATTTAGCATTAAGGTAAACAACAGATCCAACAACAACATCCACAGTACATCACTGGTGGGGACAGAAATTATATAAACTAAATAGTTCTAAAAGATGGCAAAAATATAGCCCATTAAGGGAAAAAATGGGGTAGGAAAACAAAAGAACATTTTTAAAACAATCAAGTTGAAAAGAGGACGCATAAGAGAGGGAATAAGTGAAGGACATCAATAAAGAGGAGAAAAAGATCAGTAAAGGAAAGAAAGTAAAGAGAATAAGGAGAGAACTAGAAAATTTGGCTATTAGAGGGAGAAAAATGAGACAAAAAGTAAAAAGAGAAACAAAACAAAAAATACAAAAAATGTAAACATACCATTAACCCTTAAAAAACAAAACAAAGCAAAAGGGAAAAATGATAATTTTTAAAATAACAAAAAATAATGTGTGTATGTGTGTGTGTGTGTGTGTGTGCATGCATGCATGCGCATGCACACCAATCAACACAAGAACAAAATACAATACAAGAACAAAAATAATTTGGTGAAAATGAAAGAATTGTGTATTCTGGTCAAAACTGTTGGCAAGGATATGCCAGACATCCTTTCTTTTCTTCCTGGGCTGTGTAGCTCTTAAAGAAAGGGCTGTTAAACCCTTCCTCTTTTTGTGTTGCTTGTCAAGGTGCCATTTGGTATGGCCTGGAACTAAAGCTTGCTCTAGTGATTCTCAGATACCCTGCTCACCAGTACTGGTGGGATGGCATGGAAAGTATCATTTATTGGAGTTTTGTCTGGGTAGACTAGATCTATACATTCCCATGGAGGGGCTGATGAAGAGCTTTAAATGGAAAGCTCTAGTAGCTAGAGGCTAGCTCTTATGGAAGCTTTAGCATGTTATCAGGTGGTATCTATTCTGGAGATATTTGATCAAGACAACCCTATAGCTAGGAAGATGCCAATCTTTGCTGGGCATCTGGATCTCAGAAACCTCTGGAGAATTCTACTCATAGAGCAAGGTAACAAACTAACCTGGGTGAAGGGGCATAGCAAGTATCTCACACTCCACCACCAGGAATATGTCACTGCAATCTTCAGTCCCCAAATGTAATCAAGCCCACAGAATCAGTTTCCTAACCTGGTCATGTGAGTTACCTACTCAAAGGGAAAGAAAGTTGCTTCATACCTCTGAACTGAATACTCTTGGATATAATCTTCTCTATGTCTGTTTCAATGTGTACCAAGTGTACCCAGTCAGTGTGACTACTTTGTATGATCTCCCAGGTTCTATTGGAAGTGAACTCCAGTGTGGCCTCCTCAGGGTGGCTTCCTGCTTCAGCTCTCCATTTCCAATTTGAGAAGCATGGAACAGTATTAAAACACCAATCTGTCACACAGCTTATAATTACCCTAAGTTCAGACTGTTCTTTTGTTCTATTTCTGTTTCTCTGCCAAATTTGTCCACTGTGTTTCTCTCCCTTTCCGTTTGTACTACCATACCCCTCTGTGGTGACCTGGAGCCTCTGTTGCCACAGCTTGACTCCAATGTATTCTTTCTTGTCCTCTGTTCAAAACACCAGAATTTCTGGGTCTTTCTGAGTTTTTGAATTGAAGTTTCAGCAAAAAGAATTAAGCAATTTTGGCATCAGAGATGAATACATTTTGGGGTGGATTTTTTAAAATTCAGCTATGAATAATTGTTAATGTTATGTATTCCTTTAATTTTGTCAGGTATACAAAATGTACTATGAAATCTGAATAACTACTAGGGGAATAAAATTCAATACTTTCTGTTTTCTTTTTGTAACTGGAATATATTCAAATTTTTCATTGTTTTCACTCATGTATTAAAATAATGTCTCCCTGTGGGCAAGTGGCATTTATATCTGGATAAGAGAACCAACACCACTTTGATGATCAATTTTAACAAATAACTCTGGTAAACCTGACTTACTGAATCTGGTCCATATGTGAACCCAATAAGCATATAGTTGACCAGGAAATACCCAGGCAGAGGGCAGGATTATTTTTGATAGATCCTTTCAATCTCCTCTATTCTTTTTAGCATTGTCTCACATTTATCTTTCCAAAATGAGAATGACCAGCTTCTTCTAGCATCTTAGCACCCGCTCTGCCCTACCACAATTTCAATCTGATCCTTGTGTATTATGTCATTAACGTGTGTTTTCACTCTTGGAGAGTATAGTTTCTCTGACAGCTTATGTGGAAGAAAGGAATGGGGAGAGGAAAACATAAGTAACAATTAAACACCAGTTTCTAGAACACAACTCCAACTAATCCACCACCCAAAATACTTTAATAGTTTGTAATCTATTCATATTTTTCACAGACAAAACAATTTAATAGAAACCTACAGAAATCAATTAATGCCATTTATCACTTTGTTTCCTCAGATGTGACATGTTTCTTATGGTCTGTGATCTCACATTTAAACGTTTTGCATTGGTTTCATATCTTTGAGGGCAAGTATGGGCTGTGAAAATTACCAAAGTCAGAGTTTCTGAAAGCCACATAATACAGTAGATCTTGTTGCTTAAGGATACTAGCAGAAACTAATGCAGATTGATATTAGACATTCCTTGCTTGTAATCAAATCATGTTATACACTCATGTTTTCACAACAGTTTATAATAATGAATATAAAAACTTTAACATCTGCTGTCACCCAGAAGATTGACAAAAGGCTAAAAATTGTTGTTCAAGTCTAGTGAGAATTTGATGAAGGATATTGGACCTTGGTACTATCTGCTATTGCCAAAATGGGCAGACATCTCCCAGCTTTTGATTACTGAGTGAATTCTGCTGGTACTCACAGGTTCTAGTATAACTGGTTAAATTTCTTTCCAACAAAACAGATAAATATAAGCTTATAAATGGATAATTATTTAATCACATTAATATTTAATTTGGACACTTATTATTCAAATAATAAATATTAAATTAAGTAGGAATGATGCCTACCAAGGTCATGAAAGTGGTTCTCCCAGGGTTATGGATTTAGTCAGAGTGGTACTTTAAGGAGTTTGTGACATTTTGTGTTCTAAAACACTGGGGAACACATGATAATTGTTATAGTTGAAGATTGTGAATGATTTGAAGAAAGGTGTTTATTTTTAATATTTTAATATCTACAGCAAATAAATAAATGAAGCAGAACTTTTAAAAATCAGTTATAATTAAAATTCAGTATAATGTTAACAGCATCTTACAAGTATTGAATGATTTTGTATTATTTATTATGAAAAATGTTTTTATATTTTCCTAGTTTTAAAAATTTTATTTTATTTAAATTTTTATTAACATGTATTAACTGTACATGTTAATGGGTGCAAATTAATATTTTCACACAGTCATATATGTGTATAGTCTACACTGATTAAATGCATCCTCCCTTTACCTACCCACCCTACCAACCTTCTCAATCTCTAAAACTCACTATTCTACATTTAGGGAAGCACCACACATTCTTTTTCATATTTGGAAGCTAAAACATATTAACATATTGAGCTATCACACTAATCCAAATTACTAAAACAAAAGACCTTTTTTTATTTCTTCTATTAAATAGAAAGTAGTATACCAGATCATTTTCTTAAAATTACAAATTTTTTTTTTTGGTACTGAGGATTGAACTCAGGAGTACTCGACCACTGAACCACATCCCCAGCCCTATTTTGAGTTTCATGTAGAGACAGGGTCTCAGTGAGTTGCTTAGTGCCTCGCCATTGCTGAGGCTGGCTTTGAACTCTCGATTCTCCTGTCTCAGCCTCCCTAAGTGCTGGGATTACAGGCTTGAGCCATCGTGCCCGGCTCAAAATTACAAAATTTTAAATGTTCTCATTATTTTGTGATATAATTGCATTACAAAAATTTCATTTGGTAGAAGTGGAACATATTAGTTGACTATGTAACAATTTAAAATTTTGTTAATTTATAAATTCATGAACTGGGGTGTAGGTTGTAGCTCTGTTGTAGAGAATATGACTACCATGCAAGAGGCCCTATGCTTGATCCCCAGCACATCAACAACAAAATTAATTTATAAATTCATGGAATCCTGTTTTTTTATGACAAGAAAATGATTATTGAATATAGATCAGCAATCAATGACTCGTTCAGTTGTTTATATATTTTGACAAGTTATCCAGAAAAATTATAGTTAAAATGTTTTGAAATGTATTGTAATTTTTGAAAAACTTTTTGGATATTTAGTAGTAACTTTCTGAATAATATTTTGAGAGCTTTTCAAGGACAAATTTTTTGCAGGGCTGAGCTTTTGCATCCTTTTGCAGGGATTTTGCTTTCGGATTTTTGCCTTTTGCCTTTGGATTTTAGTTATATGGGTAGAACCAAAAAAAAACTCAGATTAGCTATTCTACTCCTCAGTATGTATGCAATGGATTTTAAGTCAGCATACTACAGTGACAGAGCTACATCAATGTTTATATCAGCACAATTTACAGTAGATAAGCTATGGAGACAAACTAGGTGTCCTTCAACAGATGAATGGGTAAATAAAATGTGGTATATACACACAATGGGGGGTATTAGCCATAAAGAAGGATGACTTTATGACATTCACCAGTGAATGGATGGATCTGGAGACTATCATTCTAAGTGAAATAAACTAGTCTCAAAAGATCAAAGGTCAAAAGTATTTTCTGATATATGGAAAGTAATTCACAATATGGGGGGCAGATGGGAAGAATAGAAGTTCAGTGGAGTAGAAAAAAGAGAATGAAGGGAAGCAAGGAGGAACAGGATAAAGAATGACAGTGGAATGACCAGAAATAACATTCCTATGTATATATATGAATACACCACAGTGAATCTCACCATTGTGTACATCCACAAGAAATAAATTAAATAAATGTGGGTGAATGGTAGAAAGATCCAAAGAGTAGATGGAAGGGAACAAAGAGTGAAGGAAGAGGAGGGAAGGGAAGGTACTGGCAACTGAATTAGAACAAGATATATTCAATGCTTTTATAATTATGTCAAAATGGATTGTATGTCATGTATAACTAAAAAGAACCAGCTTTTTAAAAAAGAAAAAAAAAAGCTCAAATTATTCAGGGAAAGACACATTATTTGTTAGTTTTTACTTTTTAATGCCTTCTCTCATCCCCAAATTAGATTACTTGACAAATTATTTCTCAAAGTTTAGTCTTAAAAAGGGTGAAGATCTGTTGAAGAAATTTTAGGTGACCCAACACAACCTGTTCCTTTTCTGGAAAACACAGATCAATGCAATTTTTTCTCAGTGATGGTCAGACTGTGGATTCATTATGATCATGATAATCCTCTCATACTGATGGCTTTCCTTTGAGTTTTCTAATCACGACAAGTCCTTGAAAGACATTAATAGACACATTGTGATTTACCATCTCAATGGTCAAGTAAAGGAAACCAAGTCATATTCTTCTTTTGTTCCCACAAAAGCCCATAAAGTCTAAGGGTCAATCCCCTGACACAATGATTGCCCTTATGAGTTTCTCTTTGGGCTAATAATACATTTACAAATTCAGGATTTTCTTTTCTGATCAGATTTAGCAAAGCAGAGTTAATTAGTAAAGGAGTTACTTTAAAACTCTGATTTGTTGAATTGATTTAGTAAAATATAATCTTACATACAGATAAATTTATGCTGGTGATTGCAAGGGGATCAAGACCAAGGATCTGGTCATCCACACATAAAGAAGGATAGATATGGAAGATGATATAGAGGAAATGATGGCAGAAACAGGAAGGATGGAAGTAAAAGGAATTGTTTAAGTATAACTTCAGCACTAGGTAAAAGTAGGACTACGATAAAAAAAATGTTGGTTAGTGGGGGAAATAGTTGGGAAAAAGTGGCCATTTTCCTTGTACAGTGCTGACTTTCAAACCTCGAGTGGAAATTTTATCCATACCCCATAAAAGCAATTTTGGAGAATAACTTTATTTCCATTCCTTCCAGTAAGAAAAAACTAAACCATAAAATTCCAATCTTTGCTTCCTGTGTCTGGTATATTCATGTATTTGCATCTTAAATCCCTTTCTAATCTCTCTTTGTAAGAATACTGATGGTTTATAAAATAAACTAAGATTGTATATTAGTCACTTTGTTTATGTTAATGTACTATGTCATGGAGACAACTACATAAGGAAAAAGAAAATTACATCTTTATGAAAGAATATAACTATGAAATTTGAGTCCATATTTCTATGTATCATTTCCACTTCTAAGAAAATTTCAAAAAAATATCTTGGATAATTATTATCATCTCTCAAATAGTTTTATATCATGAAGAAATATTCATAATTTAGTATTTCACTATTGCTGTTTTGGGATTTAGCTATAGCTTTAAAGAGCACCCTTTTTAAAAAATATACTGGCTGATTATCCTGCAGACTTTCTGACTTATAGGAAGTAGTTTGTTTTGCATAACTGATAAATTATTATTTAATTGATCAATACAAATAAGTTACAAGATCCAAAACCATCCTAAAGCCTTGTGGCCAAGCTGAATAACCTATTTTTCCTGATGAAAACCAACCAATTAGTTACTATTGGCATATTTTACAGGAGTTGGATTGTAAAACATGACAACTAAGAGACCCCCAAAGGAGTAGAGCACAGGCAGCCTTACTGTGACTCTTTCTTTTCCTGTTGTAGCTTATTAGAAAACATGGAAGAATGTGTTGACCATGAAAGCAGTGAAAGAGAAGGATTCAACAAAGTTGAAGAGACCAAGAATTCAGAGGAAAAGAGGACATTTAAATGGCAGTGTAACCAAAAGCTTAGTCCCTGTCCTCAATGCCAATTAATGCCAATTTAATAATTAGGACATGGATTTGAGAAAAAGGAAAAAGAATTTATTGCTTTGCTAACAAAGAAGAAACACAGAGGACTCCTGTCCAAAAGGGTAACTCTTTAGTTCAGGAGGGACAGGGGGGTTTTAAAGGGACTTCAAGGGTTACATTCTAGGTGTGCTCTGGTAGGGGGTCCCCTGTGGGGAGCGGGCTCCCTGGATCCGGGAGCCGCCCTGCCCTTTTAAGATGGCAACCTGGCTATATGTCAGAAACTTGCAGTAAACAGGTGGACAACTTGAGGAAGTGTACAGCATTGGCTGGCGGCAACGTCACTGTGCATGCTTGGCTCGTGGGCATTGTCTGCTCTGATACACGCCTGTATTTTGCTCATGTATTTCCCTCGTGTTTGATAATGCTATTTCTGCTAATTGGTTATAACTCTGCTCTGTAACACTTCCTGCTGTATGAAAAAGTATATAGAAGGTGGCTGGGGGAAAAAGAAAGAGAACAAAGAGAACCTTGGAAGGCAAGAAGAGCGCTCGACTAAATAAAGACTGCTTTCTAAGAACAACAGTGTCCTTATTGTCTCCTGCCGGCGGGCGACGATAAGTGGTGCCAGAAACCCGGGAAATATTGATATCAAGGAGAAACATTGATAAAGAAAAAGGCTGCGCAGGTGAAAGTTTGTGAAGTTGCAACGAATCCCTAAAGCTCACGGTAAGTGACTCAGTTTTTTTTTTTTTTTTAAAGTTCACGGTGATGTGACTCAGTTTCCCTAAAGTTCACGGTAAAGTGACTCAGTTTCCCTAAAGTTCACGGTAAAGTGACTCAGTTTCCCTAAAGTTCACGGT
>PVHX01011203.1:0-65535 GCA_004024805.1 Geosciurus inauris
AATGCTGGGGACTGAAGCCAGAGTCCCACACATGCTAGGCAGGCCAAGCACTCAATTACTATGCTATACTCCCAGCTCTAAACCTTTATACTTCTTAAAATCTTTTTAATCTTCTCTTCTTCCAAGCTTTCTTCAAAGCTCTATTTCCCAAACTTTGTTCCTCCAAAATGTGTGCCTGTTCCATCACACTGCCGCCCAACACTTTCATCATGTGTCACCCCGTATTCTTATCTTTTCTCATGTCACCCCAATGACACAGATAACCCACATTAAACTAACACTCAAATCCATAGCCTTGATTTCAAGGCCCCAACCTATTTTGCAAGTTAGATCAAAGAGAATCAACTTGCTCTTTATGCCTACCTAATTTCTTTACTATCTCTCATTTGTTGATATCTGTTTATAAGCCAAGCACCCAGCCAAGATCTTCTGTAGTAAGAAAAGGAGAAGAAATACGTAGATTAATAGTTGCATATCATTTTTGTACTTAAAAGTTAATTTATACTAAATAACACCTCTTATCATTTGCCTAATCCAGCCTGCCCAGCCTTCCCCCTTGCCTGTTTTGACCTCAGTTCTTACAAATCTTCCTTACATATTATCCATGTTCACTTAGGCTACAGCATAGCCAGACCACATCTGTCCCTTCAGTCTGTCTTCCACTCTCCATCAGAGAGTGGAATATTCAAACCCCACCATGCCTTTCCATGCTCAAAACTCCCCCCAGTGCTGGGTGTGGTAGTGCTCGGCTGTACCCTTCTACTCAGGAGACCAAGGCAGGAAGATCCCAAGTTCAATGCCAGCCTGGGCAACTTAGTGAGACCCTGTCTCAAAATAAAAATAAAAAAGGATGAGAATGTAGCTCAGTGGTAGAGTACTTGTCCAGCATGCATAACGCTTTGAAGTTCAATCCCCAGTGATTCCAAAAATAACTTTTAAAAAACTCATGTATATTTCAAAAGGTTTACATTGACATAAGACACCTAATCATACCATCACTCACTGATCTTTTGATATCATATCAAGGTCTTTTTTTTTTTTTTTTTTTTTTTTGGTACCAGGATTTGAACTCAGGGGCACTCAACCACTGAGCCACATCCTCAGCCCTATTTTGTATTTTATTTAGAAGCAGGATCTCACTCCGTTGCTTAGTGCCTCACCATTGCTTAAGCTGGCTTTGAACTCTCAATCCTCCTGTCTCAGCCTCCCGAGCTACGGGGATTATAGGTGTGAGCCACCACACCCAGCCCAAGGTCTTTTCTTTACATTTAAATTGGCAGATTAATTATTGGCATTATTTTTCTAACATTTTTTTTAATTGATCTGTGGCCAGCTTGGCTTTCTTCAAAGTGTAATAAAAACTTGAAGACACTTGAAAATCACTAGAGTAGCAAATCTTTTTAGGTATATGCTGAAACTGCTTCAGTCATCCATATCATGATTATATAATTTAACAGTAAGATTTTTAAGTGACATCTTTACCAGATCTTTCCAAAGAATTTAATTTACCTTTTTTTTTTTTTTTTTTGGTACCAGGAATTGAACTCTTTTTATAGGAAGAATATCTTTCTTTTCACATTTTTGTGTTATCAATTTACCTAATACTGAGGAAAATACACACTTAGACAAATAAATTGGATATAAATAGGTTTAGGAATATACATAACCAGCTCCTTAGTTAGTTTACAACTCAATTAGGTGAGATTGAGTAGTGAGCACACACTACTGAATTGTCTGTAGGCCAGAATCACTCAGGCAGGCATCAGTTATCATATGTCAATCCAGCAAACAGAGACACCAATGAACCCAGCAAATGGGCAGAAAGAAACTGGTAAGGCTAGAGTTATAGCTCTGTGGTAGAGTGCTTGCCTAGCATGCACAAGGCTCTGGTTCAATCCCTGCCCTAAAAAAAGAAAGAATTGATTTTCCACTTCTCTACATAATTAAGTCTTATCCTCAAAGTTTCTATTCAAATATCACTTCCTCTATGACTCATGAATCTTCTCCTGCTGATAAAGGTAGATGTCCCTTCTCAGGAGCATCAGTGCAAGTTGTTACATCTAAGGTGACCATATGTACTAGCTTCCCTGAGTCAGAACTAGGCTATGCCTGTTGCTCCCACCTAAGTATTAATACCACCCCTTCACTCTCACAGGATTCCTATTTTAACAACAGATTATATGGTCACACAGACACCACAAGACACAAGGAAAACTAATCAATGGTAATTGTCTATGTACTTATTTTAAAAATAATAATCAAGCCAAGAGCAGTGGCACACACCTGTAATCCCAGCACTTTGGGAGGTTGAGACAGGAGAATCGCCAGCTCAAAGCCAGCCTCACAGCAATGGCGAGGCACTAAGTAACTCAGTAACTTAATAAAACACAAAATAGGGGGTATGGCTCAGTGGTCAAGTGCCCCTGAGTTCAATCTCAGTACCAATAAAATAAAATAAAATAATCAATTTTCAAATACTTGTAATCATTAGTATCTCCCCATTTATTGTCAAAATAGTAACTGTTTAGACAATTATATATGCTTGCCTATGTATATACCTGTATCACAACACTTACCACACCATCCAACAAATATTTTCTCCTCTACTTTCTTCATAAGACATTTCTTGAGGAGCAAATGTTTGTCTCATGTATCTTTCTTGTTTTGTAATATTGGTAATTGAACCTAGAGCCTCACAAATACTAGGCAAATGCTCTACCACTGAGCTACATCCCCATCCCTTTTTATTTTTATTTTGGGTCTTGTGAAGTTGTCCAGGCAAACTTGTGATCCTCCTGCTTCAGCTTCCCAAGCAGCTAGGATTACAGGTATGCTTGGCTTATCTTATGTATCTCAATGTCCAGCAGAGAGCAAAGCTCAACTTATTTTAAGCATATTCAATAATGTCTGTTTATATTATCATTCATAAAAAAATGCTTCCCTAAACAGCTGTACATAAGAAGTTATTTATAAAAACCTGAATAATAGGTGATCTATCAATCTTGACTGATGCCTACACAGTAATTATAGAATGTTATAATCCTATTTATCTCAAAATGAAAAACATCAGCAATAATAAAATCACATCTAACATACTAGCTCAATCTTTCAAATAATGTGAAAAACTTTAAGTCATTTTTTCTCCTTTTTTCTTTTTTTGGTTGATACTGGTAATTGAACCCAGGGGCACTCTACCACTCAGCCACATCCCCAGCCTTTTTATTTTTTATTTTGAGAAAGTTCTAAATTCCTGAGTCTGGCCTTGAACTTGTAATCCTCCTGCTCAGCCTCCCAAACTTTTAGGATTACAGGTGTGTGCCACCATGCCAAGCTTAAGTCATACATTCTTACCAACATTTTTCTAAAAGGTGTTTTTATTATATCCATTTTACAAGTGGGAAAAAAATAACTTTCAGAGTTCCATTACTATATAAAGAAATTATTAGCATGGGCCCTGAAAATACTATGCTTATTCTTCAACCTCAATGTCTATATTACTTTTTAAAAAAAAACTTTATAAAATACATCTCCAGAAATGTACCTAAAACCAAATAAAGTTAGTTACTGTACATTTAAAAACAGAAATACAGAGAATAGCTAGCCATTCTCTTCTTTAGGGTGCTATTAAAAGCAATTTTTGCCTGGGGAAAATTTGTTTGCACATAAACAAATTTGCATGAATAAGCCAAGCCATGTCATATTTCAGCTTAATAACAACTGTCAGGCATCTTCTAGATAATGTAATTCATGGAGGAAACATACAGACAAAAAATGTGATTTCCAGGCCTTGGATTATTTGTTCCCATGCCGTTTATTCTAATTACCTACAAATCAGCAAGAAAAATAGAAAATTCTTCTGATAAACAAAAGTCATACTCAGCAAGAGCTTGATTAGAGAATAAACAATCAACTACCAAAATATTTACAGATTATAACTTAGGTCTGGCAATGAAACCCAACACATTTCTAAAATCAACATTAAGGGAGTAGAAGTACAAAAATGACCCAAAATTGTAATTCCTTTCACTGTAAAGAACAAAAGAAATCCCATTGTAGAAAACAGGCCGAGAAATAAAAAAGGAAGGAGACTAACTGGCAATAATTTAATTGCCTTCTTCAATTAAATTTTCAATTATCTTCATTGTAAGAATAGAAATATAGGGGCTGGGGTTGTAGCTCAGTGGTAGAGCACTTGGCTAGCACATGTGAGACACTAGGTTCGATTCTCAGCACCACATATAAATAAATTAAAAAATAAAGGTCCATCAAAAACTAAAAAAAGAAAAAATACAGATATACTCACATGCTCAAGTTACCAAAGCTGTGGGAAGTTACTACAATTTCTAAATAGTTTTACAACTTTCTAATGGAGCCTCAATTTTTAGATTCTCTTGCAACTAATTACAAGCTTGGGTGATCACTCAAAGAAGAAACAAAGTTAAGGCAAAATGAATAACCTTCTCCTTTCACCCTCCCCCCTAAAGCCATATCTCACACAACCATACTTTAATGACTATTCCTTGTTACTTAATGAACTGCCATTACCTTATCGGGCAATAGATTAAAATTTCCCAAATGAAAGAGCACAAGTTTCGGTCAACCAGAGCAGTGGCCAGAAAAGATTACAATTTGTAATGTAATCACCCAGATGTCATTCACCACAGTTAACTTGAAGGTTTTACTTATAAGTCAATCATACAACATTATACATATACAAATACCATTACCATCATCCCAACTTGGACCTTCAGATAGCAAGTGGGGAGGAACAGGAAAGGGGAGGAGCACTGGTGATAGCCATCACAGGTCACTAACCAGGGACTATACACCTAGGGACACAACCTAGAGACACAACCACAAAACAGACAAAGTTCCTACTCTGAAAGTTTAATGAACTTACTTAAGGCAAGCATAAGTCAGGAAGATTTGAATTCAGCTATGTCTTATTCCAAACCATGTGATCATCCACTATAACACAACTCCCCTAAAAGCAAACCACTTCAGCAGATTTTCTAAGGATAAGAGGGACAGTAAAATCAAATCCCCACAAGATACACAGGAAGAAATGAGTGTTGTCTCTGAAACAGCTTCACAGGGTACATCGGAATCAGAAAAGTGGACTGTGGTTATTTTTATGTGTCAACTTGGCTGGGCCATTGTACCCAAGTACTTAGTCAAACTATTCTTCCTGGTTCTCTGCTGGGGGTTTTCTTTGTTGTTTTTTGTTTTGTTGGTTTTTTTGTGAAATTAACATTTAAATTGGAGAACTTTGAGTAAAGCTTATTTCCTTCATAGCTTATTTGAGTAAAGCTTATTTCCTTCATTTCCTTCACTCACTTCATGTGAGTGGACCTCATCTAGTCAATTGAAAGAAAGCCTTGAACAGGACCAAAACTGACTTCCCCCAATCAAGAAGGAATACTCCAGTAAATGATTTCTGTACTTGCCTGCAACATCAGCTCTTCCCCAGGTCTCTGGCCTGCCCGGCTACCCTGTAGTGTAGATTTTAAGTATTTTTAAATTTTTTTTTTTGTAGATGGACACAATACCTCTATTTTATTTATTTATTTTTATGTAGTGTTGAGGATCGTACCTAGTGCCTCACACATGCCAGGTGAGTGCTCTACCACTGAGCCACAACCCCAGCCCCTACCCTGTAGATTTTTGGCTTGCCAGTTGGCACAATCATGTGAGCTAAATAATTCCTTAAAATAGATCTTTCTCTCTCTCTCTGTCTTTCTTTCTCTCTCTCTCTCTCTCTCTCTCTCTCTCTACACACACACACACACACACACACACAGCCTATTGGTTGTTTCTTTGGCAAACTGAGTAATACAGTAACTAAACATTAAATACAGGACATGAAAAAATGTCACCTTCAGAAACACTCCTATCAATATTCTCAGTTTATTTCCACCCTCCTCCAACAAGAAGGACAGACTCCAACAGTTCTAGTAGGCTCAACTCTAGCCAATGATCTCCTTTCTAGGTTAAAGGAAAGAATTTCCTAAGAGCCAAAGTTAAATAATCCAAACTAAAATTCCTCTGGTTGTTTCTTCTGCAAACTGGCCAATCTCCTAAGGACTCTCCAGTACCTTAAAGGTACTACTCAGAGAGCTCATTATTCAGAGGAGGAAGAAACAATATAAAAATTCCACAAGCATCATAATCTCCAGTGGAAAAACACAAGTCTCATTTCAACCTTGGTTGGGTGCATAATTAGCTAAGAAAGTTATCACTAACTCGAATCACTTATGAAGACAAACTTATATAAACATTCAAAATCATAACCAATATTGTCTTTTTCCTCCTATTGTCTTTTTCCAATGCAACCGCTTTATAGCCAGGAATTAATATCTTAAATGTTTTATCTGTTAATATCACCTCTTTTCCTTTAAATAGTCCTTATAAATATATACAACATCTAGATATCACTACTAGAAACTAAGCATTCAACAAAATACTGAGAATTTCTTAGGCATTTTGTCATAAGTTTTAAGCATAACTAATGAAAAATCATAATATTGCAATATCAGATCATATAGTAAAACAATTTAATTAGGACTTCACCAGAACTTATAAAATGCCAGAATTGCTTAAAATTCTTAAGATTTAACCAGGTTTGTGCATACCTGTAATTCTAGGGACTCAGGAGAATGAGGCAGGAGACTAAAGAAAGCTTGAGATCAACCTCATCAATGCAGCAAGACCCTTAGCAATTTAGAGAAACCCTATTTCAAATTAAAAAAAAAAAAAGGACTGGGAAAGTAGCTCAATGGAAAGCATCCCTGAATTCAATCTCCAGTACCAATAAACAAACAAGCAAACAGCCTCTAAGATTCAAGTTATCAGCTGATCTAATTAGACCAGAAACAATACTTGAAACTTCAAGAATTTCAGAACTCTGCTAATCAACAAAACTATGTTTCTTGTTACCTTTACACTGAAATGTTATCTACAAACTTCCCAAAGGTGGAAAACTACCCAATGCATGAAAGGAACTGACCTTTTGACTCTAACTAAAAATATATACTACAATATAGTCTAATCATACTTCAAATGGATCTCTTTTCAGTTAATACTTCTGTTAAGAGGAACAACAGGAAACTACATACTGGCTGGTGTTTTGGAACAGGAAACATATTCAAAAGAACTCTGGAGAGGCCTAGAACTCAAAATCCTGTTTTTAACTGAGCATGCATGTTTTTTCATAGGATTATATATAAGTAAGATACTACTGAACTTGACATCTCCACTCTCTCAACTACACAAATAGGAAGCCTACTGAGGCTCAATAGTCTAACAGATCAAAAGGATATGAGCTCACATGGGAAACATGGTTAGGCTTTCTTTAAACAAATGTTTATTATTTTTAGTAGGACTACCCATTAAATTATGTTTCACTTCAAATCTAGTATATCTGGTTTTCAAAGGTATATTTTAAATGATACGTTAAGATATTGCATACACTATGGCTGAACTCAAGGAAAATGTCTAAGACTTGTAGAAATGTTATAACCATAATTTAAAATAAATTATAAGGTCTTCCCCTTCATAAGATAACCTTAGCCACAAGTATGAGATCAATGTTAACGAGGATTTAAAAATCTGCACTTAAGGAATTCAACTGTCGAAAGTGTACCCTTTTCTTAAACTAGTGTATTCTTCAGTGTTAAACTTTTCAACCAAAATTTTTTTGTGACATGTCCCCTAAAGAAAAAAGAATTTTAGGCAGCATAAAAAAGGACTTTTGTCAGTTTCCTTAAATTGTCATCTGATCATTCAGATCATTCCAGCTGCATCCCCCACCATTGTATATGTGATTAAAGAATTAACACATAATCCTTATAGAAAATTTAGTAAATCTAGAAACGTATGAATAAGTTTTTAAACATCACCTTCATTCTCTCCACCCAGAAAATACCTGAGTTAATGTTCTGATGTACAGATTTTCAAATTTTTTAGGAGCAAATACTCATCAATAAACATTAAAATGGAATACAAAGCATATTAACACTATGCCCATTTATTATGAAATATTTCTCATCTTGAAATAATCTTAGAAAACAATTCCCCTATTACTGGATATTTGTGTTGTTTTAATTTTCTATTAATACCAATATTTTGATATAGTCCTTACTAACAATCATTGACAAAAAAGACAAAGAACAACACTCAGAACTCATATCCAAAAAAGGCCTAGAGTGGGCTGGGAGATAGCTCAGTGGTGGTATGCTTTCCTAGCACAAGGGAGGCCCCAGGTTCAATCTCCAACACTGTAAAGGGAAAAAAAAGCAGGGGGAGGACCTATAAACACATGAATACTTTAAGTCTCACCAATAAGTCAATGAAATATGTAGAAATTATGACAGACATTGTCACCTAAGGAATGCAAAACTATAAAGCATCTAAAATAATACTAAGTTCTGGTGCAAGGACCACGAAAAACTATTTCAATGCAATGTTGATTATACACTAATACAATCTTACTGCATAATAATTCAGGCAGTATGCATCAAGGGTTTTAAATGTTTTAGCCAATAAATTTATTTTTAGAAATGGATCCTAAGCCAGGCCTGCTGGCACATGCCTGTAACCCCAGCTATTTGGAAGGCTGAGGCAGGGGGTTCGAAGTTTGAGGGTAGCAGCAGCAATTAAGCACGACCCTGTCTCAGAATAAAAATGTTTAAGAATGTAGCTCAGTGGGAGAGTGAGTATCCTTGGGTTCAATCCGCAGAACCGTAAAAATAAATAAGAAATTACTTCTGAATAATCATAGATAATTCTAGATGTTAATCATTCCCCCCCTCCAAAAAACATATATAGGGTTAATTCCCTTCCAACACTAATCTAGCATTATAAAAGGCAGTGAAGATCTGATCTACATCATTGCTATGGTTTGTACACATCCTTCAAAACTTCACATGTGGGACCTTTATTCCCAATGTGATGGCGCTGGAGGTGGAACCTTTAAGAAGTGGGATCACTGGTAATGCAGAGAACATGATGTTATAAAGCCAAGGGTGTACCTTAGCCAGGCACAGTGGCCCATGCCTGTGATCTCAACTACTTAGGAGGCTAAGTTGCCCAGGCTGTTTCAAAATAAAATAAAAAGGGCTGGGGATACAGCTCAGTTCAGTGATACTCAAAAAAAAAAAAAAAAAAACAAGGACACACCTTGTGTTTTGCCATTTAGCATGTACTTGCCTGCCCTTTCACCTTCTGCCATGCTATGACTCCCTTGCCAGATGCCAACACATGCCCTTAGATTTCCAAGGCTCCAGAAAGAATCATGAGCTAAATAACTATCCCTTCATAAAAGACCCAGTCTCAGGCATACTATTAGAATAATGGAAAATGAACTCAGACAATTATAATTATTTAGCTTTCCCTAATACTTCACAGATTTTAATTTCTGGTCTGGCCTTCACTTTTCATAAGACTTGTTTATGTGTTTGTTTTAGGGCTCAATGCTCAATCTTAGAATTTCTAAGAGAAAACAGATGCTTTCAGCATAGCATATTATATAATAACTGATATATAACTTAAATTACTGCATTTTATTACTCCACCTGCAGAATAAACTTCTAAAAACAAAACACATTTTATGTATTGGTAAATAAAATGATAACTCAAACATTCTACAATCAGTTTTTTTTAATTTTATGGTATTGGAGATTGAACCCAGGGACACTCTACCTCTGATTTACATTCCCAGTCATTTTTATTTTTTATTTTGAGACAGTATCTCACCAAGTTGCTGAGGCTAGCCTCAAACTTGTAATCCTCCTATCCCAGTCTTTTGAGCAGTGAGATTCAGGCATGCACCACAGTACCTGGCTAACACCAGCGTTTTAAAAGGTAAAAATAAACAAAGAAATGTTTCAGTATTTTTTTGTCCAAACCCCAGTGAACCAATGTTGACATCCCTAAGGGACACCCATCAATACTTTTTTCCTACAATCAGTTTTGACTTTCCCCCAGGGGGGTGGGAGGAAATATACAGAGATCATATATACATACACACATATACATACACACATATATATGATCATACATAGAGACCATATATATATTATATATTAGATCTCTATATTAGATCTATATCAGTTGAGTAATTAAAATGTGAATTTATGTCTTTTATTCCCTTTATGAAACAAGTTTGTACATCCATTTTATCTGAAACAAGTGCTTAAAGAACCCATGAATACAGCATTGATACGCTGGGCATGGTGGCACAAGCCTATAATCCCAGCAACTCAAGAGGCTCAGGCAGGAACATTTCAAGTTCAAAGCCAGTATCAGCAACTTAGCAAGACCCTGTCTCAAAACAAAAACTAAAAAGGACTAGAGATGTGACTCAGTGCTTAAGCACACCTGGGTTCAATCCCTGGTATAAAAATATATATATTGTATAGTTTTAATAATACATTATAAAAATATATATGTATATTTATATGGATCTTTAAAAAGTAGACCTAAAAAACTAACCAATAAACTTGTTTTTCCGTTTCCTCTACTGAAGTGCATCACAGTGGAAGGAAAAGTCTTCGAATGCCTAAAAGGGGACCTCTGACTTTGAATCCTATTTAATCCCTCAAGATTAGACATAAATTTTCAGATATGAATATACTTCCATGAAGCTCCACTTGTACAAATTTTTCAAAAAGAAGTAGAAGTAAAAAGATATTTTGGTAGAAAATCTAATATGACTAATAGAAAAAAGTCCACCTCAGTATATAGTAACAGACTCAAAGCACAGTCACTCAGTTACTTAAGGGCCATGCTGGTCCAAAGGCATGAAAAGACAAACCCCAAATCCCTACGCTGGAAACCTCTCACCTGGGCACTCCTGGAAAGAAACCCCCAAGATCAAGATCTTGTTCACCTTCTTGACCCTTACCAACCCAATCTAGCCCAACATTTCAACTGGCATAGAAAATAATTTGGAAGATTCACATTCCCCAGTATAAAACTCATTATCCACCTTAAAGATGAGGGAAAGAGACTGAACAGTTTGATTTAAAACCATTTATCATCATCCATAAATATGTGGGGAATAGTCTTAACTCTACAAACACTTTTAAAATCCCAATGAGGGGCTGGGATTGTGGCTCAGTGGCAGAGCGCTTGCCTCGCATGTGTGAGGCACTGGGTTCGATCCTCAGCACCACATAAAAACTAAATAAAGATATTGTGTCCATCTACAACTAAAAAAATTTTTAAAAAAAATCCCAATGAAACAGATTGAAGAAGCAAAAAACAACTCGCCTCCTTCAAGACTATAAAATTTCCATGTATCTTTATACTCTGGCTTTACTTCACTGGCTTTTTTGTAAGGACAGGTGTATAAGAAAGAAATAGGAAGTTAGGCTGAAAATTTAGTAATTGTGCAAAAAATTATCAATATTTCAATCATGTTGAACTGTGCTATGAAGCTATTTCCAGAACAAAAGTGAGCGAAGCAATTAAAATGTCAGCAACTATATTACAAAACATTTCTTTTTTTATTCTTAGGTTCCTCAGCAGGATATCTGAATATATAGTTCAACCCATACTTTCAAAAGTCAAGCTGCTTTAAAAGCCACTCTGAAAAAACATACTCCCATGGATTTAAAATTTTAAAGTTTTTAGTATAATCTATAGCATAAATAACAATCTTAAGAGCAATTTAATATAAATTCATTTCAATATTTCAACAAAAGATGTCCAAAAGCATTTTATTTCCCTTTGAAATAAAGGGCACAAATATTTATGATTATGGTATATTTCTGTTTTAGTCAGCTTTTTTGCTGCTGTGACTAAAGGACAGGACCAGCACAATTATACAGGGGGAAGAGTTTATTTCAGGGATCATGGTTTCAGAGGTCTTAGTCACAGAAAACTGACTCCATTTCTCTGGGCTCAAGATGAGGCTGAACATCATGGCAGAGTGTGTGGCAGAGTAAAGCAACTCACTTCATGGTGATCAAGAAGTAAAGAGATAAAGATTCCACTCTCCAGATACAAATATATACACCAAAGCCACGCCCCAGTCCCCAACTCCTCCAGCCAAACCCTATCACTTTAGTTAATCCCATCAGGGATTAATTCACTGACTGGGCTAAGGCTATAACCCAATCATTTCTCCTCCAAACCTTCTTGTATTGTCTCACATGTGAGCTTTCAGGAGACACCACATCTAAACTGTAACAAGTACAAATATGTTTACCATGTAATCAGAGAATTACAGAACACTAAATTTAAGAGAGTTTAGATCTAGAGAGATGGGATCTTAGTGATAAATGACAAGTAAGAATCTAAATTACAAGAAATCCAAGGTCTCAAGAGACAGATCTGCCCAAGTTCACAGAATATCAAATAACTCTTGGTGCTACTTTTATTATGACCAGTTAATATTTAATAATAAAACAGGTAGTGAATTTAGTAGACAATATACAATAAACTACATAAATATCTGCCTCAACTCATTCATCTTCATAGATGGTGGTTAAGTGGGCATATGAAATCTTCATATTAAAGGTTCAGGAAAATTTTCTTCAATAAAGAGTAAAGTCTGTCCGTAAATAATTCCAATCAATGTAAAGGAATACCAGAGCAGCAACACATGGCAGTGGGAGAAAAATAAACATCAGATCATTACAAAAGAACAAGGCTGGGCTGGGGATATAGCTCAGTTGGTAGAGTGCTTGCCTTGTAGGCACAAGGCCCTCATTTTGATCCCCAGCACCACCAAAAAAAAAAAAAAGGCTTCCTTCTTCCCAGAAAAGACCAATGTAAAGATGAAAATCAATATTAAAGTATTAATATAATTTTTGCCTTTAAAGAAACTCTGTGCTAAATTAAGTACTCTATGCTGTGTTCTAGTCTACATTAACAGAAATACAATGTCCCAAGCAAGGGAGTTGTTCCAATCATCCTCTTTGCCACATAACCTTTACTTCTTCAGTTACAAATCTCCTCCTTCCTTCTTGAATTATTCTGTCTCCTCAGCTTCACGTCTTCTTTCTATGAAATTTCATTAATACGTAAACAACATTTGTTGCTCCCACATCTTGCCACTTAATTTTTAGACCATGTCACCATTGCAAAAACTCTTTTGTCCTTGCTTTCTAGACTTTCCTAGAGTCGGTTACATTCGCAGTGTCTTAAATTTAACATAGGCCAAGCCATGCTCATTGTGTCTCCTATATTCCTTCAAAAGAGCATGTTCCTGATTCCCTTTATATGGAATGTCTAGAAGAGGCAAATCCATAGAGACAAGAAGTAGATTACTGTTTGCCAGAGGATGGGGGAAGAAGAATTGGGAGTGACTACTAACAGGCACAGAGTTTCTTCCTGGCATGATTAAAATGTTCAAGAATTAGATAATAGGGGCTGGCGTTGTGGCTCAGTGGTGGAGTGCTTGCCTCGCGTGGGTACGGCACTGGGTTTGATCCTCAGAACTACATAAAAGTAAATAAATAAAATAAAGGTATTGTGTCCATCTACAACTATTTTTTAAAAAAAGAATTTGATAAGCCAGGCATGGTGGCACATGCCTGTAATCCCAGCACTTTGGGAGGCTGAGACAGGAGAATCATGAGTTCAAAGCCAGCCTCAGCAACAGCGAGGCGCTAAGCAACTCAGTGAGACCCTGTCTCTACGTAAAACACAAAACAGGGCTGGGGATGTGGGTCAGTGGTCGAGAACCCCTGAGTTCAAACCCCTGTACCTTAAAAAGAAAAAAGAAAAAAAAAAAAGAATTAGATTATAGTGATGACTGCACAACAGTGTGAATATATTGAAAACCACTTATGCAATTTAAAATGGGGAGTTTTTGTGTTATTTGAATTTTGTCTCAATAAAAAATTGCTAATTAAAATTGAATAAATAAAAACAAGTGTAGACACACACACACCCCAGCTTGCCCTTTCTTGTAAATTTCCCTTTATCTTACAAAGTAATAAACTCCCCATAAGTGGAATTATTCAAGCGAAAGCTAAAAGATCATCTGTCAGCAATATGCCATTGAAGGGCTTCCCAAAGTGACTGGGAAATTACATTAGATTACCTTTAAGTATTTTTCATCTCTAAATCTCTGTGTCACCAAAGTAAAGAGATTGGAACCAAAAGTGACCAGGGAAAAAACTAGAGGATAACTTAAACATTTTTCTTCTTTTTCAAAATGAGAACTGTAGAATATAAGCAATATAATCAAAAAAACAAAATAAAAATTGGTCCAAAATGAAAAAGCATACAAAATAAGAAAGAATAGCAAGTAAATCAGATAATGGCACAAAAAACAAAAAGTTATTTTCAGAGTTTAATAGCACAATGTTTTTTTCGCTTATACCCAATTTATCCTACATCTAACTGTATTTCTCTACAAATGCCGAAACTTCTTTTCCTTTTTAGTGATAAAGAACCAACAAGTTAGGACAAAAGTTAACGCAAATAAGATGAAAATCAAATCACCCCTAATGGGCATGTAATTGGGTTAACAAGGTAATCAATGTATGAACATAATAGAAAGTTATTTCCCCCAAACTCTGGCATCTTATCATTAAAGCCCATGAACCTAACAGCTAGTATCATTTGTGAGAAAGTTTAGAGGGAAGATACTTAATGATGTGGAAAAGCAAAGAAACTTCAAATCTTCCTACTATAAATGCCAGCAAACATTTAAAATAATTTGTTATAGAAAAAAAAAATCCCTTCTTTAAACCAAACCAGCCCTTTCAGAAGCCAGAAGACTATGCTTCAAATTCTTGGTCTAGAAACGGGTCTGTTGACAAACAACATCAGTACCACTTAAGAAGTTGTTAGAAATGCAGAATCTCAAGCTCCACTCTAGCATGACTTTGAAGATACTAAATTATTTGAAGATACTAAATTCTGTTAAAGAGGTCAAGAAAACAAATGGGGCCTGGAGGTGTAGTTCAGAGGTAAAGCACTTGTATAGTAAATTTGCAAGGCCCTGGGTTCAATCCCCAGCACTGCAGAAAAACAAACAAACAAATAAAAACAAATGCAATAAATGAAACTCATATAAAGTGGTCAATTTAAATGATGGTAAGTAAGCTTACATCTTATGAGAAAGAGGCAACAATCAGAGCCTTGGTTAAGTATAGATAATGACAATGAAAACTGGTGAAATGAAGGCAGAATGTATATATAATGGAGAAGTTAATAACCCAAATGACATTGCAAAAATAGAATAAAATACTGTGGGGATAAAAAGAGACTTACTAATAGAAAAGGATTAAAAGAATAAATCATTATTGTGCTATGTCTGGACTGACATTATGCCATCTATCTCTGATGTCACCTCCATATCAAGCCATCCACTAAGGATACTCAGCGTGGTCCCATTCTGGAACCACATCATTAATCTGTGGAATCTTGGCCCAAATATTAACTCTGGTCCTCATAAACACCCAACAATGTGAAAGACCGATGGGAAAGAGAGACAGGATATTGTGTAGCCAGGAGGCAGGCAGTAGAGTCCTACCAACTTTGCACCTTATCTTAAGTGTGTTAACTAACTCACTCACTCCATGGTTTTGTTCTTGCTTCTGGATTTGTGCTTTAAATCTATTTGATAAATTGAGATATTCAAGCATTTTAATTTGAGTGTCAAATGCTTCTATTCAATAACCTCTGAGAGCTTGACTGGTACTGTATTTGGGGGCTAACCCTTGCATGAAGGTAATTTCCCACAGAACACCTACTAAAACAGAATCTGCACTTTAACAAGATCCCCAAGTGATTCATATGCATATTAAAATTTAAAAAGCACTGACAAAACTGTAAAAGAAGCCTCCACAAAGACAAAAAGTTGGATCTCAGAAAAACCATACTCAGAATACCATCCTAAACAAAAGGCTGCATATACCGGGAAGAGACTGGGAGCCCCCAAAGTGGGAGAGAATACAAAGAGATCCATTTTCGACAACTATCATGTAGGTTTAAAGAAACCTTACTTTGCTTGCCAGCCCTCCTTTGAACTCTAGCTCTCTAAAGCTCCATACAGTTTGAGAAAACACTCCAGTACAGCACAATGCACCGCAACATTAATTCTGCAATCTCCTCCTTGCTGGGAGTTAAGAAAATCTCCTTTTTCAGAAAACACTATATTTCAAGAATACCAATCCAACGGATATCAGTAACAGTGAAAGTGTTATGACTTCCTTAATGAGGCCACAGTGACCTCAGAAAGGGCATCCAAGAGCAGGATTGAGATGAGCCTGAAAAGCCTTGTTAGTGGGCTGCACACCTCTCGCCTAGCAGGGACTCTTGACTGGGACAGCTCTAGTCACCTGCATTACATCCACATTGTGCCTGACACATATGAGGGCTCAGTAACTGTTCTAAAGTAATAGAAAAAATAATGACAAATGTCACTCTGTCTATCCTTGATTCCTCTAAGACACATTTACTTTAATTCAATCCCTTGGCTCTGAGAAATTCCTGAAAACGAAAGCATAATTCCACATCTCACACTAACACGATTCATAACAACTTCCCATCCATATTTTGAAGGAGGATTTTCTATTTTCTATTATTAATTCCATTCTAATATTCTATGACCCTATGAAACACATTAACCTATCCAATAAGAAACAACTGTGCCCATGAAACAGGGAAGTTATTAACTGCTGGCCAATAATACAATCTGACCATTTTTAAGTCACTAACGAGTACTAGGAATATGCTACACAGGAAAAATCAGCTATTATTTTCTTTTCCTGGGTCCAGATTTAAGATATGTTAGGGTAATATATACAAAAGAATAAACTAGACACCGAGGACAATACCAAGATCACACATACCAAGATCATAAATAAGATCTACAAAAAACTAAAGACATTGGAAATATTTCACCAAGAATAAAATATCAGGAAAAAAGCATAAAAGTTTCAAAAATCATTTCTGTAAAGAATATGTACGTTGTTGCTTTCAAAGTAAGTTTAAATTTCAAAGGAAAAGATTTCGTTTGGAAATCCTAATTTCCCATTCGATAAAGCTTTATGAAAAGAATAAGGAAACACACACAGGGGTAGTTGAATGTACTCGGTTCCAAACAATCTATCTAATCCCTTTCACTCTGTGCACTTAATAGACCCAAGTTCTGCTAACAGACACACTGGACATTAGACATTTTGACACAGTTTTGTACACTGTCTTATATGGGTTTTCAATATAATGTGTTTAAAAATTGCCTCCATAAGGTCACAGAGCAAAGGCCTAACCTTATAGATTTTTATGTCTTCTGCAGCTAACAGCTTGAGAGAACACATATAATAAGCCTTCCATAAATACTTGTTAAATTTAATTAAGTATTACCCCCCTTGGAGGCAAAAAAAAAAAAATCTTAATTGGAGAATAACCAAATGCTACCACCATCACCAATAGAAGGCAGTTCTCAAAATTTCCAAGTGAATCTACTTGCACGTCAAACAACAGAAACAAGAAAGAGTAATTGTCTCATTCATTACAAAAGGGCTAATAATGACTCTTCTGTTTGCAAACTTAATCCACTCCAACTAGTCCTGTTAACTGCCTGATAAAATGCAAGGCATTGTTTGTTTCATAAGCTTGATCTAAGTTCTTCATGAAATGTATTAAACCTAAACACATGTAATCTATTTTCATTTCATCTATTCAGAAACCTAGTTTATTTATTACATGAAAATTAAGAGGCAAAACACTATGTGAACAAAAGTAGCAAAAATCACTTGACTTTCGAAATATCAAACCCAAAAAGCTGGCTACTTCCCAAATATGAACAGACATATTTCAATGATAAATCCTTTAAAATCAATTAAATCTACTATCGTGCAGTTATGTTTTGTGCAGCATAGGACCCAAATACAAGGCAAGGGAACCAATGGGTTGAGTGGCTAATGTTCTACTTAATAAAGTGTTCATAAGCTGCTATCGCCCTATAAAAAAGTCAGCTCCTGGCTTTAACAAACTCCTTGAAGAGTTCATTTCAGATATTCCTGCTTTGCCCAGTGTGAAATGATTTAATCCTGTTACTTTCTTCCTAAAGGGTAGAAAGACAATGTTCAAAGGGGATGTGATAGTGAAATTTGGGTGCTCACTGGATAGGCTTGAGGGAAGGACAGCTTTGAGGACAGTGCCTCGAAGTGGAAGGGGAATGGGAAGGAGAGAAAAATCACACTGGCAGGTGGGTAAGCACTCTACTTAGCTTACTTTCAAACTAGATTCCCAATTCAAGTTTATTTCAAACAGTTTAACTTGACATGACCCATTCTGATCCAGAACTTATGACTTACGCTATTAAAATGAAAATTTGCCTCCCAAGAGCTGCAAATAATTTCATAAAGTATTACTTTATTTCAAAATAGCATTTCATAAATAAAGCCATTAGACTTCCCTGTGGATATGTCTCTGTAAATTCTATATCTTATGGCTCTATATGGAAGTTCATAAAGAGAAATAACAGTGATTCTAGGTTTTCAGGAAAAAATTTTTAAAGATATGACACCAAACTCCAAATCTATCATATATACACAGGACGTAAGCTAGAAGCCCTAAAAAGTGGTTTCAAATTACACATTTGCCACCATGACACTCCCCCCATACACTGCCCCACAGATTCCCCAAGGAGAGCATGCCAGAATCTGAGAACTGAGCTGGTGGGCAAGCACACTTTGAAAAAGCACTCCAGGGGATTCTGATACTCAACCAACCACCTCCTGCCCCTACTGCCATTATCCACTAATAATGTTATAATGTTCCACCACCCGCTGCTGATGTACTTTGTGCTATTCTCCTATACCAAATGTTAACTAAGTGAAGTCATTAGAATACAGCTTCTGAATTCCACTGGCATTTATCCAGTTTTTAAGAGGTAAAAATAAATCCATGAATGGCAAATCAATTTTACTTTCTTTCACAAAATTTCATTTTAAAGCTATAAAACAAATTCTGAACTCAAATCTGTTTACAGTCATAGCTTTTCGATGAAAGTATTTCAGTCAGCTAATATATTTCCATAAACCAAATTTTCACTACCACGCAGCAATGAAAAGAAGTTCCAACATTCTTCACAATCCACGTACACTTAAGTAACGAATAACTCAGATATTCTTAAGCAAGTAAATAAAGAGATTTCAAAGGTACCATAATTCATCCAATGTACCTCATACCTCATATCTTACGGTGTGTAGATTCAGGTTATTATTTAGAGGTAACAGTAAGTGACACCTGTTAAAGCAGTTCTATTGCAAACTGACAGTCCTGATTTTCAGTGCTTCCACTGTTCATACTCCAGTACAATGGAATGTACCTCACAAATTTCAACTTTCATATCACTCAATATTAGTTTATGCCACTACAAAGCACATTAAGAAATGTGATCTCTCTCCAAATCCAAACTTTAAAATCACCTGCCAACAGGTGTACATATCCACAATCTTGAATTCCTTACAAAAACTTGTAATAGTTGTCAAATCTATTCTGCATAGTTAGGCCCCAACACTAGAAACAAACTTAGAAAACAAACTTACCTTAATTGGAGCACTACTAAACTTAATTTTCCGATTTGCTGGGATTTCTTCTTCTTCTGGCAATCCAACGATTTCCGAGTATTCCATATCAGGCTGATAGTAATTGTTCTCATCACTATCTTCCTCTTCATCCTGCTCAGTGCCCGTCTCTCCCCAGTCTGAATTATACCTGGATCTCACCCTATACACATTATAGTCACTATGCATGTACACATGGGAACTCTCAAAATTACTTGAGTCTTCAGGTACTTCTTTTCCACAACTGGACGCAGAAGCATCAGGAGAGGTGAAATCACCACCTGCAAGTTCTTTCCTCTGTTGCTTTGCTGCCTCACTTCCAACAGAATTAGCTTCAGCCTCTCCTAAAGGTTGGTTTTGTGGTGAAAGGATATCAGACTTTGGCATTGCCTTACTTTCAGCACAAGGCTCCTCAGGAATATCTTTGTCAATTCTGTCCGGTGTCTCCTGGTTAGATATGGAGTCCTCAGCTTCCTTGCTCTGCTGTATCTCTTCACTAGGTAACGAAGCTAGAGAGGTACTTTTAGGAGCCACTTCTGGTACTGGAGTTGTAATACTCTTCTGAGCATCCTCTGTATCGACCTCTTGTTTGTTCGATGGAGACCAAGAATTAGAATCCTTAAGGTGGCCAAAGGTGTCAAGATTCGTAACAGTAACAGATGGTAAATTCAGGGGATAATGCCCAGTCACTGAGTATTCATTGTTTGCAGCCTTCTCAGAAATGATGGCACTAGGGGACTCCGTGTTCTCAAATACTGCACTCAGTTGACTCACCGTTGGGGAGACAGCCTCGGTCCGGGAGCTAAGGCTGTCCAAGGAATCAGTACTGCCTCTGTTGGACTTGGAACCACCCCACTCATCCTGTGGTTCACTCCCTCCAGCTTTTTCTTTCTTTGGGGAATAGCGGTTGTTTTGCCCTGACTCATGCACACTTCTCTCAAACATCTTTCGGGTCTCTGTGAATTTAGAATATGAAGGGCCATCGTACATTGTGTCAAATCTACTAATTCGTTCAGATACAGAGGACTCCAATTTAACAACTGAGCCATCTGTTTTCTCCAGAAATTCTTTGGGCTTCATTCTTCTCTGAGGGGATGAAGGTCCACCTTTCCCCCTGGTTTTGGCAATGACTGCAGCATTCTCGTTGGGTTCCATACCCATCTGCATAAACAGGTTTTTAATTCTGTTGACATTGGAGCCATATTTCCTCCCCCTGCTCTGCTGGGAGCCCTCACCTTCCTTTGCTTTTTGTTCCCCATCTGACTTGGGTTTGTCAAAGGTACTTTTCAGTGCCTGGAACTCAGTTCTATATGCATTCCTGTGAGGAGAGGCACTTCTGAGAGTGGTTCGTTCACCTGAAGACTCAGCTTTCAACATTTTTACTTCAAGGGTGAAAAGCCAATGTTCATAATGATCAGGGAAAAAACAAAACAAAACTCTCTTCTCTAATCACCAGTGTTTGATCAAGGAAAAGAACTCTCAAGTGGCATACTCTGTCAGTGATCGTCCCAACAAATGTATTAGGAAATTATTCGGTCAAGAGTTACACAAAATGGCTTTTTCAAAGCAAGACTAGAGGTTCATCTGTAATAGAAAAGAATGAATTTCTGAATCCATGTACTCACTGGAATTTATGTTTAGTCAACTAATACACACTTTATTGTCCAAGTGGTTTAGCCACTGTGTCAAGCAGAAGAAATTATTTATTGAAATGGGAAGTTAAAAGTCAAGAAGCTAGAAGTTATCATTCTTATTGGTCTAGTAACAAAAATGTTTCAAACAATTAGGAGATCCCTATCAAACTCCCTCTCTTTCTCCCCTACCTTCTCCTCACACTCTTAAGTACATTTGAAAACAATACTTTAGCCCACTGTGGATGCTTTTGCCAACCACCCTAAAGGAAACAGGCAATTCAAGTATGTTTAAGACATCATCAAACTGTCCAGAAAAATTAATTTCATTTGGCATTATCCATACTCAGGTAGAACTTACTCTAAGTATAGTTAAAAGTTTGGAATCTATGTCTACAAACTTCAAAACATGCCACATTGGCTTATTTCAGTCTCTCTGGTCCAATATTCTCATCTACAGCATCCCCAAAGTGACACTAGTACAATTTCACAACAAAACAAGAAAAAAGTTTTTGAATGTTGGTAAGTTTCACTCTAAGTTGTTACAGCCAGTATTTGGAAGTTTTCTAACAGTGGATATATAATTATTAAGTGGGACGCAGACATCACGGGAATGAATGCATGAGAATGTGACAATCAGAAAGCAAATATACCATGACATCTCTTTTCCCTGCCCTGATTTGTTTATTCCTTCTTGCCTCTGAACTTTCTACAAGCTCAAAACACAACAGCAATGCATGCTTGCTGGTCTCTAGCCCACAGCTGGATTTTGTATCAATATGCTAGCAGTCAAATACTTCAAGATCTGCTGAAAAGCAGACAATACCGTCCTAAAGATTTTTCATTTTGTTTTTGTTTTGTTTTGTTTTAATATTAGACTGAACCACATCACCCTCACGCACAATCAGTTGAGGAAACACACACTTTCACTTAAATCATCTCAGAACTCGTTTCCTGGCCCAGCATGCATGCATGGCCCATGCAGACAAACAAGAAAGGCTGAAGAGTGTGGTGCCAGGTTTTTTTGTTTTTTTTTTTTTTTCTTTTTCTTTTTTGGAAAAGCATCGACAATCTCCTCTTACCCTGACATTTTTTTAAAGCCATAAACACCCTCCCCTCTCCCCCACTCACACACCCCATTCCCTCCCCCGCCAATTCGAGCCCGAGGGGGCGGAGGCGGGGGCGATGGGGCCGCTAGGGATTCAAAACCTGCCCTCACAAAAGACAAACATAAATAACACCAACTTGAGAGGCAGCCGATTCCCAAGCCTGGTTCGGGACGCAATCCCTCGGCCCCGGGGCAGGGCCGGGAGAGCAGGTGACGCCAAGCGCTATGGTAGGAGGTCGCAGTCTAGCTTTGTGCCAAGAAGCACCTGAAGTCCTAACACATTGGCTGCGGCTCCCAGCGGCTGCCAGGCGGATCCCAGTGTGGCACGGGGAGAGACGAGCTCCCTGGCCACATTTAAAAAAAAGAAAAGAAAAAAAGAAAGAAAATTATAGGGTAATGATAATAAATCCCTTTGTTTTTCCTCCCAATGTGCCAGGAAACAATAGATCCCACTGATAATGCCTCCGATCCTCAACCTCTCGCTCCCCAACCACAGCCCACCCCCACCCCCAGCCTGCAACTCAGCCTTTGTACATGCCGATATTTTTCCTGCTCATCTCCTCCCTCCCCAGCTCCTCGCCCCGCGCACAGCCTCCCCCTTACCCGAGCGGGAGCGCCGCGGGCGGGAGGGTCGGCCGCGCGCTCCCACCCCGCTCGCTGCGCCCCCCGCCCCGCGGTGGCTACGGCTGCTCGGCGCTGGCCCGCTGGGTGCCCGCCACCCGCTCCTCACCGAGCCGCACAGAGGGCGGCAGCGGCGGCCGCTTCCACCCTAGCCCCGGCCCCCACGCGCGCCCTGGCCGCGGCGGGCAGCCCCAGGAGGCGCGCTGCGCTCCCCAACGCCATTGCGGGCAGGCGGTGGCGGCCCGGCACCGACGCACTCGCACACTCGGGCCGGCCTGGGGTGGGGGGCGCCGGCTGGGAAGGGGCTTGGCCCACGTGCGGTCACCCACGCCCGGCCTTTGGGCCGGCGGGGGAGGCCGGGGTGTAATGGAGGACAGGCCGCGGGGGCGAGGAAGGCCCGGGGTAACAGGTGCCTCACCTCGGCTGATAGGATTAACTCTAGGGCCGCAGAGAGAGGGAACCCAGCCGCAAAATCCCAGGAGAGGGAGAGAGAGGGAGCCTCTGGCGGCCAACGAAGGGCGAAAAGCACCGGCCCCAGGCGAGGCCGCCCCACCCCCTCGGCCGTGGGCGAGGGGCCTCTCTGGCCTGGGGTAAGGCCTGCTCTTCCGGAGCCTGGCCGGTGTTGGTTCCGGAACTGGGTTTGAGCAACCAGTGGCTGTGACCCCTGCTTCACCTGCAGTTAACTCTATGACCCCAGAGCATCCAAACCCGGGCCACTGTCCTTGCCTGGAAGGCCAAGACCTAGGTCCCTCTGGTGACCACCATCTAAGCCACTGCGCTTGGCCAGTGTACTACTCATCTTGATCCCAAGGTTCAACTGCTAAAAGGAAAAGGGTGAGAAGGGCTTCTGACTTTCTTGGATGGAGAAGGGCTTTCAGCCTACCAGCCCTGGCTTGCACCCTTTTATAAAAGTGCTAGTACTTCCCTCTCCATCTCCCAAAATGCCGGAAGTGTTACCTCCTGCCTGCGAAATATAAATTAGATCAACACTGCCAAAAAGAAATCTGTAAACCAATCTCAAGATAGTGCCCCATAGGCTTTTTGTCTCAAAAAAAGTAAAATACATGACTCTTGTAGACACATAAAATGAGCATAGGTCAAAAATTTAATCTGACTCAATAATTAGGGAGGGAACCAGCAATATACTGCAACTCATTCAAATGAGAATGTGAAGAACACATATCTATAGGCAATCAAGAAAGAGGCAAAAACTGCTTAATCTATGAGACACACTGAAATGTGATGTTTAGCATTGCAGTAGTCCTTTATCTTCTGGGGTTACATTCCAAGACCCCCAGTAGATGCCTGAAACCTGACAGAGTAGTGAGCCCTATATATACATTTTTCCCCTGTACATACCTATGATAATGCTTTATTTATAAATTAGGTGCATTATGAAAGACAACTAAATATACTGTAATAAAAGTTATTAAAAACTTAAAAGTTGTTTCTAGAAGTTTTCAGTAAATGTTTTCAGATCATGTTTGACTGCTGGTAATTGAAACCAGGTTAATCCAACCAGCAGATAAGGGAGGTGTACCATATCTGTTCTGCAGAGTGGTAACCAATAGTTATCTTTAAGTCAAAATTTGCATTTTTATAGATAAGAATCATTTACATCACTATGAGTTTCTAAAGTTGACTGAGTATTGAAATAGCCTAGTAAAAGGTATAGACTAGAATCAGTAAACTCCAAACTCCTAGAGCTGACATCCCTCTGAAAGTACATGCACCTATAGTGATGTCCCCATTTCAAGGTCTTTTGCAGGTTTTTCCAACAGATAATTACATTTTACAGATGGGAAAACTGAGGGTTAGGATTTGTAACTTATCCAAGGCTGTCTTAGCTAAAAATGACTGACTGGGGCTGAGCACAGGCAAGTCTGTACACAGAATCTATATACTCTGGGAGCGAAATCTTTCAATTTCAAAAGGACTTTGTAGCTGCTCAATTCTATGGATCTTTTATTATGAGCAGTGAGAATTTTTTTCTTTAATTTAAGCATCACCATATTCTCAGTCCTTTCCCCCAAAATTGGCGTTCTCTGTCTACAACATGTATGTCATGTCTATAAGCATAAACAGATGTAACAGGCAATGTGAGGGGGCTGTGGTTTCAATCTCCAGTTTTGGAAAGAACATTTGTGCTGTCTGGGATAATCTAGTGGAAAAGTTCCTGTCATTTATTTGCAGTATGGAAACCAGGTTTTTTAGGAGAATAACCTAAATAAATGCAGAATCTAATCACTGAGTTCTCTCTGTAGAAGAGGGGGCAGAGCTGGCAATAAAATCAGTCTTACACCTCTTTGCAAAAGGATGATTCATACAGAGAAGCAGTCTAATGAATTTGGTTGGTTTGGGTTTATTTTTTGAAATGTGAAACTTCTGGAAAAATTCATACTGAAGGAATGACAGGGTTTTTAAAAAAATTGACCATAACTTAAGATTCTTAGATTGTCCATGATAGGCCTTCCACTTTTAACACTTCCTAGAATGTTCTAAGGGTCTACAAGACCTGTGCTAATCCAATGTGTGTGAATATTTAACCAAAATCAAAATTTAAAACTTAGTTATTTAAGCTGGGCATGGTGGCGCATGTCTGTAATCCTAGCACTTTGGGAGGCTGAGACAGGAGAATCGCAAGTTCAAAGCCAGCCACAGCAACAGTGAGGCGCTAAGCAAATCAGTGAAACCCTGTCTCTACATAAAACACAAAATAGGGCTGGGAACTTGGCTCAGGGGTCAAGGACCCCTGAATTCAATCCCTAGTACCAAAAAAAAAAAAAAATTGGTTATTTAGCCACACTACCTACATTTGAAGGGAGCCATAGCTACAGGTAGCTACTGGCTACCCTACTGGACAATGTAAATACAAAATATTTCCATCATGGAAATTTCTATTCGACAGTGGTATTCTAGACATCATTTGCACTTCTTTAAAATAGAGAGCTATATTCACTTTAGAAGGGTTAACTTTGTTCAGCAGATGACTAATATATTTGGTATTAGAGGATATCAATTTTACTTGCTGCAACTGGAAAAGGGGTAGGAGCTGTGTTCCAGTGTGAAAGATAAATCTCAGTATTTACATGCAAAGTATTCAAAATGTATTCCAGGTAGTGGGAGTTTGTGATTTCATATATGATTTTAAATCTTTCAAAAATCATGTAGATTGGGGGTGGGAAGGACAGTAGAATAAATCAGACACTATTATTCTATGTACATATATGACTACATGATTGGTGGGATTCTACATCATGTACAACCAGAATGAGAAATTGTACTCCATTTATGTGTGATGTATCATAGTGCATTCTACTGCCATGTATAACTAATTAGAACAAATAAAACAAAAAATAAAAATAATAAAAATCATGTAGAACATTGTGCGTTATTTTAATTCCCTTTGTAACCAATGAAGTACAAATTAGCAAGAATAGACCACAAGATTACAGCACAAACCAAAGGGCAAAATGTAACCTACATTGTTTCAGGCATTTTCTTAATGTATTTTTTAAAGTTTTCATAATGGATATTATAAGTAACCAAAGAATTAAATTATTCATGTGTGAAAGTGAAAGATTGGGCACAGCTGTCAAAGTGAGCCTAACCAAAGCCTGAATTAAGTTTTAGGACTAGGGGAAGACTAAACTGAGTTAAAGACTGCCCATCAGCCTAAGTTTACAACAGGAGTTCACCTGCTGGTTGTATGGAGTTCATGAAGAGAGAGAAAAGAATAGAACAAACTTAAAGGTCTTTAGACTAATTTCTACATGGAGCAGGCAAAGTAATGGAAGAGCAATTCCTGTAGGTAATTTTACACATAATTTTAGTGTAAAAGGATGTGTTAGTCACCTGTCACCTGCCAAAATCAACTTAAAGAGGAAAGGTTTATTTTGGCTCATAGTTTCAGGGGTTTCAGTCCATGGTCACTTGGCTTTTTTGTTTCTGGGCTTATGGTGAGGCAGATCACAGCAGGGAATGCATGGTGGACCAAAGCTGCTCATCTCCTGATGGCTGGGAAAGAACGAGAGAGAGTGTGTAGAAGAGAAAGAAGGTAGAGACAAAATATAGCCCTAAAAGCATGCCCTCAAAGACCCAATCCCTACAACCAGGCTCCACTTCCTTCAATGTCCATCACCTCCCAATAATCCATTGAATTAGGAATCCATCAATGGTCTGAGGCCTCATGATCAAGTCAACTTTTAAAGGCCCATCTTCTGAACACTGCTGCCTTGAGGCCAACTCTTTAAACATGAACTTTCGGGGGGCATTTTAGATCCAAACCACACCAAAAAATATTTTATTCATATAGTGTCCTTACCAATACTAACAATAAGAAGGTGTTGATAGTGATGAGGTACCTTGTTTTGGTTTTTTGGTACTGGGACAGAACCTAGGGGTGCTTTACCATCAAGCTACATCCCCAGCCCTTTTTATCTTTTATTTTGAAACAGGATCTCACTAAGTTGTTCAGGATCTCACTAAATTGCTGAGGCCAGTCTCAAACTTGTGATCCTCTCCCCAGGAGCTGGGATTATATGTGTGAGCCACCATACCTAGCAAGGTGACTCACTTATGAAAAATGTAGTTGGGCTGGGGTTATGACGCAGTGGTAGTGTGCTCGCCTAGCACACAGGAGGCACTGGGTTCGATCCTCAGCACCACATAAAAATAAAATAAAGATATTGTGTCCACCTACAACTAAAAAATAAAAATATTAAAAAAAAAGAAAAGAAAAATGTAGGTATATCTGGTTATTTCACATTGATAAATATCAGAGTGCTTTGTTGCCTTCGGTCTTGAAGTTTCTTAAAGATCCACCTTTTACAAGAACCAACTCTATTTAAGGGTAAAAGTTTAGGTTTACATCTTTTAAATCTTCAGTTATATCACAAATACATGCTATTGTAAAATAGAATATATTTCTCCAAAAGTGACAGAGTCCATGATTCATGTTCAGAATAAAATGTTAGCAGTATCTATGATCAGACTTGTTTTGTGATGTTAGCTATAAAATTAAGATTAAGGGTCTGATTTCTGCCCAAATAAATTGGTAATTATTCAGCATGGCTTTCTATCTACACTCATTGCTTGGTCAAGCCATTGAAAATTTAGCTGTTATCTCATCCATATCGAGTTATAAATTGCATTCAATATCTTGGTTTTTTAGCTTAAAAGTACGCTCATGAAAGTCTTAAGTATTTGCTTTTATTTGCTACGAGAAATAAACTGTAGAACTCCTTGTGATTCCTTAGGGTCATTTTAAAGTTGTTATTATGTCTTAGCTCTGCAAATAAACCACAGTAGATTTACAGAGTGTTTAGGCTATAGTGATGCTTCCTCTCCTTCCCCATTATTAGTTTATTTGGCTGCCCACACAAACACAGATAAACAAGAGTTTTATTGGACTAGACAAGAATGATGTTCTCATTACTGTCACTGCTTCTACAATTGAAACAACAGCTGCTATAACCATTCTTTTTAGTTTTCATTTTTGTCATGGTGTAAGTTGCCTCTTTAAATACAAGCTTAAGGTATTTATCTGTGGCTACAGGAGCTCATTTTACTTTCAGCAGATTAGCCCTTGTACCAAGGATTCTACCAGTGGTCCTCTGCTTGCCAGTCCTCCACCTATAAGTTGCACCTAAACTTTGGCTTTCTTAAGATTGGCATGTTGTCAATCTGACTTCAGAACAATTTGTTATTTTAAGACTGAAACAAATGAGAGAGACACAGTGATCCTTCCCTGAAAGAATAGTTACTGATGTGTCAAATTGAGATTTAAACTGAAGACATTTTTCTGCAACTCATATTCAGTAGTCTTTTACCCTAGAGAGGCTGAGCCTAGTTCTTAAGCTCTGTAATAGCATAGTTCCTCTTGGCACACAAGTGGTGGGGGAAACAGTTACCCAAGACACTCTTAGTTGTGAACACTGACAGAAAGGAATCAAAGAATAACAGGCATTTTTGTAATTTCTCTATTCCATAGCATTAGCCTTGGTGAATTTACTATTTAAAAAAACACTTCTATTTCCAAATAAAAGCTTTATGTGATTTTATTCTTTCTCCTGTCTTAATTATTCTGATAAAACCTCCTTGAGGAGGTCCATAATAGTACTATTTTAAACAAAGTTTATAACCAAATGCATTTTAAGCAAATTCTGGTATTTAATTTGTATATGATTATCTTCTCTTAAAAATAATTCTATAATAAATTTGCTCTGAAGTTGTTTATACATTTTCCACAGGTTCTTTTCCCTCCAGTAATAATCTTGATCTCCAACACAGATTTTTGTCAATTACCATTATTTTAATATATTGTTTCAAATTAAGTTTGAAAATGTCATGATGCCTTACATGACTGCTCATTTAATTTCTGAGTTGTATGAATGATGAACCAGTACTCATTCTCATTCAGCAAGCAGATCTTGAGCGACTGGCTTCATTCCCATCCTAGGACAATAATGGTTACTATTATCTATCTGGAAATGTTGTTGATCTTAGTTGGATTCTTGAGCAAACTCCTACCAAGTTTTCACTACTCAATTTGTATCTTTGATTAGATTGTATGTGTCTGGAAGGATCACATCCTTTCTAGGTTTCTTTTGCAGTGTTAGAAAAAACTTTCAAACAAATGATAAGATTTTAGATTTTTAAAAATATATTTACATAGATAAAGTGAAATAAATCTAAGTAGAAGCAAAGGGGGAAAAGAGGGTTCGAAAAACTTGTGTCTAAATCCTGCACTTGATATTGTTTTAATTGAACAAAATACACTAAATTCTTTAAGTTGCTCTGTGGTGTGGGATTCTCTGAATACAGAAATCTCAAGTAAAGTGAATGATGGGTAACTAATCATTTGGTGAACATGAATGATGTTCAAGATGTCAATTTGAGTTATCAGTGAGACCCACATTCCCTAGGATAATCAGAATTCTACTTTTTGTTCTTAAGAATTTGCCTCTGATAATTCTCTGGACTCCTAGTCAAATGTTTGTTCCCTTCTACCAAGTTACTTTTATTTTTTCTTTTACAGTGTTGGGGATTGAACCTATGGGTGCTCTGTCACTGAGCTATATCCCCAGCTCTTTTTATTTTTACTTTGAGGCAGGGTCTTGGTAAGTGGCTAAGGCTGGCCTCCAACTTGGAATCCTCTTACCTCATTTTCTGAGTTGCTGGGATTACAGGCATGAGCCACCACCCTGTTCCAAGTTACTTTTAAGAAACACTGCACGCACCAAGGTGGTACATATCTATGCAAAAAGACTATATGCTATTCATTGTCCATATTTAATTTTGACAAAACACAAACAAAAATGTAAATCTCTTGTTTATTTTGTGAATACAGAAACAGCATAGTGAATAGTAATAAACAACTTAATACTTAGCTGGGTCCTCAAAGGAAATGAGATTCATATTTTATAATGCCCAGAAAAAAACCCAGCACATTAATGTGAGATGAAATTGATATGAATTAAACTTTTTGAAAGTACTTATATTGCATAGTTATAAAAAACAAGATATCATCTTGGCCAGGAATGTAAATTTGATCTGTTATAGCTTTTAAAGGGAAGGAAACTGAATTTTGTGAATGTTTAAAATTTTTGCTTTGTCCTAGAATCTAATAATCTAATCTGACATTTTGGGGGAAACTGAATAATTTGCTTATAATAAATTACACATCTGAGGGTACAATGTGCCATAATGTATGCAAAGTATTCATATTTTGCAAATTCATAAAGCTTATCTCAAGAGCCTTAGAAATTAAGCAAGGCCAGCAATATACCAAATGATAGACTCCCATGTGCTCACCCAAAGGAGAGTTGGACCAATGCCCAGTGAGGCATTTAGATGCATTAATAAATAGTCATTTATTGTGGGATGTAGTTTTATTTTATGAAAAGCAAATGCCCCTTTAAAAATCTAACACAAAGCTTAAAATTGGCACTGAGATACTCTTGACTGAGTGTTGACCTAGAAACTTACTTATTTACTTATAAGCTTAGTTTCCAAAATTTGTGTATCATCATCATCACCTCACTAAAACTGTTCTGATCTCTTCTGTGGGATTTTCAAATCACAAAGTTATTATCGCTTACTAAGATGATTTTTATTTTGCTTCAAGTGAAATTGTTTCCAAATATGAAATATAAGATTTCTTGGCAACCACATGTTTGGGTATGTAAAGTCTAAGAAATGTAAAGAACAAGCAATTCAGAACTGACCAAAGGATCAATAAAAATAACACGTTTCCAGTGTTTTATTAGCTTGTAGGCTCACCATGTAAAAATCAAGTATACAATTGATTTTTAACAGTTATTAGTAGGATTTAGAAGTTAAAAATAAACTATTTTGTGTATTAGGTCAAATAAAATAAAATTACATATCCTGTGGAATTTTGGGGGTGGTGGTACTGGGGATCGAACTCAGGGTCACTCGACCACTGAGCCACATCCTCAGCCCCATTTTGTATTTTATTTAGAGACAGGCCCTCACTGAATTGCTTAGTGCCTTGCTTTTGCTGAGGCTGGCTTTGAACTCATGATCCTCCTATCTCAGCCTCCCAAGCTGTGGGATTACAGGTGTATACCACCTCACCCCTGTGGAATTTTTTTTCCTTTTCTTTTCTTTCTCTCTTTCTCCCTCCATATCTCCCTCCTTACCTCCCTCCATTCCTTCCTTCCTTCTTTTTTCTTTTTTGGTACTGGGTATTGAAACCAAGGGTGCTTTACCACTGAGATACAATCCCTGCCCAGTTTTTTCCCCCCAACTCTTTTTATTTTTTAAGACAGGATCCCACTAAATTGCTTGGAGCCTCACTAAGTTGCTGAGGCCAGCTTTGAACTTGTGATTCTCTCGAGCCACTGGGATTACAGGTGTATACCACTGAGCCCAGCTGAAATCTTCATTCAATAGATTAATAAAATCACTATATTTTTTCCATATTTTTAAAATTGATGCATTATAGTTGTACATAATGATGGGATTTGTTGTTATAAGTTTATACATGTACCACTATGATTCTTGCTCATAGAAAGTTTGATTATCTCACATGGTATGGTTGTGCACACCTGTAACCCCAGCTTCTTGTGAGGCTGAGGCAGGAAGATCAAAAGTTCCAAGACTCAGCCACATGGTGAGCCCCTGTCTCAAAATAATAAATTTAAAGGGCTGGGAATATAACTCAAGGGTAGAAAGCCCCTGGGTTCATTCCCCAGTACCATGTTTGATTATCTATATTTAATACCCTAGCACATTTTCGTTTTAATAACTAAAAGTGAACATTACCTTTCTTTGTCTAACATTTCCAAGGATATGTGGAAAGAAATCTCAGCATAAAATATTATATTGCAAAATTCAGAAAATATTTCATTTTGTTAGAAGTATTCTATTCACTGACTCCAAACCTTGGGTAAGAATCAGAATCACTCATAGAACTTCATCAGTTTCAGATTTTTAGGTCCCACACTAGCTAGTCCTTCTGAATAAGAATCTTTAGGGGTGGGATATACTCCAGAAGGTTCCAAAAGTGATACTCCAGAAGGTTCCAAAAGTGATTCTTTTGTGAAGCTAGAGTGTAGGTGACTGTTCTGAAACACTAACTGGATGATGCAACTGAGTCTAATGAGTTACTAATATACAACTAAAGGTCTCATTCATTCCTGAATTATTTGGTGGGCCTTGTGTAGTAGGGTTGTCCTATACATGAGAAAGCTTATAGGACCATGAGTAGGAGGTATCAGAAGCCATGCCAGTCCTAGCTTCCCTGTTATATTTAATGTTTTTTTGTTTAAGGAAGCCTACCCCTGACATTTTCTATTAAGATGATAGTGATAACTATTGCTTTTGTAGTTAGTGTTATGGGGCAGACCACTCAGAAAACAGACCAAATCCCAGTGATGTCCAAATTGAAGAGTCTTTACTAACCGCCATTGCACTAATGTCTTTATTAGCCTGCTGGCGACTGCTCCCTCCAAGACCCCATGGGGAACAGCACCAAGCCTGAGCATTTTAGGATATTTAAAGGCAAAAACCACATCCTGGTTGGCATAGCTGCAAGCAAGCAGAGGTCCAGAAGCTGAACTGAGCTGTTAGCAAAACAATGCATATGAGGCAACGCATGCATGCTGCATGCAATCAGTACTTTCCATGATCATCTGTACCTGACAAACTTGGTACTTTCTATGATCATTTATAATTGACAAAGCTCTGGGTTCAGCATAGGGTCACAAGGAACTGAAATGGATACCTTAGCTAAGATGGAGTCACACATGCTAACCTAGTCCACAAAAGTTAGCATCCTGATTAACTCCCTACATTGATCCAAGTAGGCTGGAAAAACTTATAAATGTAATATGTACATTTCCAAGAACGAAGAATTCTCCTTGAGTTTCTGCTGCAACTTTCCCTTTAATTTTCGAGACTACCCAGGAAACTTTTAGTCCCCTAGAATTTATCTAAATTTAAGAGTACTCTAGTTATGTTTTCTGCATCCATTGAGCTTTCAAAAATTTCTACACCAACTAATAGATGTGTCTCAGAGTCACAGAACTTCTAATTCCAGCAACAAATAGAGAAATTATGGAGGCAGCCAAATATTGAGCTAAATGCTAAAAGATCATTTACAAAGAAGGTAAGACAATGGCTCTCACAGAGATATAAAAATAAAAACACATTAATGATTTTATCTAACTCATTAATGAGAAAACTGGAAAATATTACAACCATTTCAAAGAATATTAGTTTTTAAAAGACATTTCTATTTAGAAATACTGAATATTTCTAAATATAAATATGTGTAAATAATAACAAAAATAGACTTCTTCACTGGGACAAAATAGGCAAGTGAACCTCTATCTGATAGAATTTACCTGTCTATATGGGAATTATTTTGCATTGTTATAAGCTATCTATTTTTGTTATTTATTTAGCAGTACTGGTGATTGAACCCATAGGCACTCTTCTCCCGAGCTACATTCCCAGTCCTTTTTAAAATTTATTTTATTTTGAGATGGTCTCTCTGTGTTACCGAGGCCAGCCTCCAATTTGTAATCCTCCTGCCATAACTTCCAGCATAGCTGGGACTAAAGGCACGCACCACCACACCCAGCAGCCATCTATAATTTAAAGAGTTGTAAAATAGCTCAAAGAGCTGGGTGCTGTAGCACACCTGTAATCCCAGCACTTTGGGAGGCTGAGACAGGAGAATCATGAGTTCAAAGCCAGCCTCAGCAACAATGAGGTGCTAAGTAACTCAGTGAGACCCTGTCTCTACATAAAACACAAAATAGGGCTGGGGATGTGGCTCAGTGGTCGAGTACCCTGGAATTCAATACCCAGTACCAAAAAAAAAAAACAATAAAAACAGCTCAAAGACAATGGAAGACTAGAATCAGATACCTGGACGGGAGTCATCTGAACAATGCATAATTTTCCACTGAAGCTTAATGTTCTCTTTACAATGCCAAACAGCAGCGCCTCCATAAGGAATCTCTTCTTTATTTCTGAACACATTAAGGATCTTTGGACTGGACATGGTGGCACACACATGTAATCCCATCAACTTGGAAGCCTGAAGCAGGAAGATTGCAATTTAGGGACTCTATCTCAAAATAAAAATTTAAAAAGGGCTGAGTGTGTAACTCAGTGGTGGACTACTTGCCTGGCATGCATAAGATCTTGGGTCCAATGTCTTGTACCACACCCGTAGAAAAAAAATTCTTTGGGATACACACAGGAATATCCATAGCAGCATTATTTATAATAACTAAAAAGGAAAAGCAATACAAATGTAACAGGAGTTAACTTGATGCTTTAACTATATCCCTTGTGGCTTTGAAACTTACATGTTTTTTTTTCCCCAAACTTCTCCCTGATCTTCTCCTCCCTGATCTTCTTTTCCCTAACCTTTTCCTTCCTGTTCTCCTCCCTAATCTTTTCCCTAATCCTAACCCTGATCTTCTCTTATCTTTTCCCTGATCTTCTCCTTCCTGATCTCTCCTCCCTAATCTCATTTTCTCTGAATCACCTCTATAAAAGCCTCCTGTTCCTATTGCCCAAAGCTTGGTCCTTGACTCTGATGCCAGTCCAGTAACAAGAACATGGTTTGGGGAAAAAAAAAGGAAAATGATGATTTATTGCTTTGCTAGCAAAGGAGAAACACTGGGGACTCCTGTCCCAAAGGCTGTGATTCTGCCCTTCAGCAGGAACAGGGGGCTTTTATAGAGGTGATTCAGAGAAAATGAGATTAGGGAACAGAGATCAAGGAAAAGAAGATCAGGGAGGAGAATGTCGAGAAAAGAAAATCAGAGAAGATCAGGGAAAAGGTTAGGGAAAAGAAGATCAGGGAAGAGACGAATAAGAAAAAGAAGGTTGGGAAAAAGAAAAAAAAAACCATGTAAATTTCAAAGCCACAAGGGATATAGTCAAAGTATCACGTGAACCCCTGTTACATTTCTGCTGATGGGCAGAATCACAGCCTTTGGGTCAAGAGTCCCCTGTGTTTCTCCTTTACTGGCAAAGCAATAAAACTTTTTCCTTTTTATCAAAACCATGTCCTTGTTATTGGATTGAAATTGGGGACAAGGACCAAGCTTTTGGTAACAATTATACCAGGCACGGTGGCACTTATCGCTAATCTCAGCAACTGGGAAGGCTGAGGCAGGAAGATTGCAAGTTTGAGGCTAGCCTAGGCAATCTAGCAAGACTCTGTCTCAAAATAAAAAATAGAAGGGTCTGGAGATGTAGTTCAGCGTTAGAGTGTCCCTGGGTTCAATCACCAGTACCAAAATAAATATATAAATAAATATAATAAATAAAAAGGGCTGGGGATGGTGTTAGGTGGTTGAGTACCTGCCTAGCATGTGCAAAGCCCTGGGCTTAATCCTCAGTACCACCAAAAGTCCAGAGTAGACAAACCTATACAGAAAATAGGTTAGTGTTTTTCTTTTCTTTTCTTTTCTTTTTTTTGGTACCAGGGATTGAACTCAGGGGTACTCAACACTGAGCCACATCCCCAGCCCTATTTTGTGTTTTATGCAGAGACAGGGTCTCACTGAGTTGCTTAGCGCCTCGTTGTTGCTCAGGCTGGCTTTGAACTTGTGAGTCTCCTGTCTCAGCCTCCCAAAATGCTGGGATTACAGGCGTACGCCACTGCACCCAGCTGATTAGTGTTTTCTTAAAGCTGGAACTTTGATATTATGGCTGGTGAATGGTGACGACTAATGAGTATGAAGTTTCCTTTAAGGGATTTTAAAAAATAAAGTGTTCTAAAATTAAGCCAGGTGTGGTGGCACACATGTACAATCCCAACTACTTGGGAATCTAAGGCAGGAAGATTGCAAGTTCAAAGATAGCCTCACAATTTAGTAAGTCCCTAAGCAATATAGTGATATTCTGTCTCAAAATAAAAATGAGACAGAATCAGAAATAGGGATGTGACACAGTGGTTAAGCACACCTGGTTCAATCCCTTGTACCAAAATAAATAAATAAGTAAATAAAATTACATTGTTGTACAACCTGTGATATACTAACATATTAAACTATATTCTTAAGTGGGTTCATTGTGTGGTATGTGAGTTTTATCTTAATAAATCAGGGGAAAAATCTTTAGGCTTCTCTCTCTCTTTCTCTGTCTCTCTGTCTCTCTGTCTCTGTCTCTCTCTCTGTCTCTTTCTCAGTTTATGGTGCTGGGATGGAACCCAAGGCCTTTGCATGCTAGACAAGCACTCTACCACTGACCCCAGTCTTTTCTACTTTTTAAAATTCTGAGACAGGGTCTCCCTAAATTGCCCTAATTTGCCTTGAATTTGGAACTTGTGACCCTCTTGCCTCAATTTTCTGCATTCCTGAGATTATAGGCATGGTCTACTACACTCAGCTCTACCCCTTCCTTTTTGGATTTTAGAATCAGGCAATACTTCATTCCATAAAGTAAATGTTTTGATAGGCTGAGCAGAAGAGGTCAGTTTTATAGAGAAGGGCTAAGAAAGCAGAAGCTGGGGGCTGGGAATGTAGCTCAGCGGTAGAGTGCTTGCCTCGCATGCGTGAGGCCCTGGGTTCGATCCTCAGCACCACATACAAAGCAGTAAAATAAAGACATTGTGTCCATCTACAACTAAACAAAAAATTAAAAAAAAAAAAAGAAAGCAGAAGCTGAAGAACAACAAATATATTGGTGACTTAAATTTACTTTCCTTGGGGCTGGGATTATGGCTCAGTGGTAGAGCGCTTGCCTCACATGCGTGGGTTCGATCCTCAGCACCACATAAAAATAAATAAAGATATTTGTGTCCATCTACAACTAAAAAAAATATTTAAAAAAAAATTTACTTTCCTTACAAGGGGTGGTCAGGGAGAGGGAACAATAGGAAATAACTGAGTAGTTAACATCAAGTTATTTCACGTTCCTTCTTTTGTGTAAGGATTAACTTTATTATCAAGCCTGTTTCTGAAATTTAACTGTTATCTTTCTAATCCTAATGTCTCAGAGGGTCAGCTCAGTTTATTTTCAGCTTGGGACATGGAACTTTGTCCATTTTGACTTTTTGCCTGGTCTGTTGGGGTTCAGTAGAAGCTTGGTTCAAAACGATGACCTCCTGCAATTTTTATTTAACAATTCTTCTGAAATTTATGATATCAGTGCTATTCTGAGTTACCATTATTTTTGACTTCCAGTTTCAACACATCATACATAGGTTATAAAATCCTCAGGCTCACATATTTCTTTGAGTTGTCATTCCAGTCAAAGAGAGACTGACATTCATCAGGTGTCTATATGTAAAGCTTTTTGAGAGGGTATGGTCCCGAGGAAGACTTCTCTTATGGCTGTCAGGTAGACAATACCAAAAGTTTGGAGTATGCTTCTTAGCCAGGGCCCCCAGAAACCAAATAAAATAAAAACTAATAGATTAGAAGGCTGAGATAGGAGCTGGGTGCGGTGGCACTCGCCTGTAATCCCAGCACTTTGGAAGGCTGAGACAGAAGAATCATGAGTTCAAAGTCGGCCTTGGCAACAGTGAGGCACTAAACAACTCAGTGAGACCCTGTCTCTACATAAAACACAAAATAGGGCTGGGGATGTGACTCAGTGGTTGAGTACCCCTGAGTTTAATCCCCGGTACCAAAAAAAGGCTGATATAAGGATTTAGGATAAAGGGAGAGATATACTGGGTCTAATATATTAGTATATATACTAGATATACTAGTCTCATGAGCTATTGAAATGCAGTAAGCATTCAGAAACAGTTGTGCTTCTTGAGTGATGAGAGGCTTGCACCCTTGTGAAATGAGGGAAATGCACAAGAGCAGGGAAAACTGGTGGAAATTGTGCAGCTTTAATCTGGATCCAACTCCAGTCTGGCCCCTAACCACAGCCCCTCTGTAAATATTGGACCCTCAACCCAAGGAGGGGCTTGGCAATCTGGAGATAGCCCACATTCTCCATGGAATGTGTATTTACTTCCTAAATAAACCTCTATTTATGCCTTTGTTTGCCCATGTTGAAATTCTTTGACATCCAGTGCCAAGAATCCTCCTGGCCCTGAGCCAAATTCCCTTTCCCTTCTGGGAGCTTCTCAGACCCTTCTCTGGACAAATCTCTTCTCCTGGGACTGAGCCACATAAGAGTTTCCCTCTCTGTTTTTTTGATACTGGAGATTTAATCCAGAGGTGCTTAATCAGTGAGTCACATCCCAGGCTGTTTTTTTATTCTTTTTATTTGACACAAGGTCTTGCTAAGCTGTTTAGAGCCTCGCTAAATTGCTAAGGCGAGGTTTGAACTTGCAATTGGGTTTTAACTGAGTTTGAACTGGCTAAGAGTCTCCCGATTTTAACCAGAGTTTTATTTTTTTTCAATGTAGTCTCTGTAGTTTCTGCGTATTTTATTTATGTGCAGGAAGAAGGGTCAGCAATTGTACAGTTTTCTCTGTGTTTGGGGGCTAATCTATGCTGGAGACCACATCCCCATAAGCAAGTATGTAGATCTAATACAATTACCATGTTTTAAATAAACCTTATTGACAAACACTGTTATCTATCACTGAATTTTTTTTTTAAGGAACTAGATGCTAATTTTCATTACAGTTTAAGAACTGCAAAGCAAAAACTAAGCACAATAATTTAGATTCTTACAATGTATGAGAATCTGCAGAGTAGGAAACTAAATTTGAATTGCAAAATGTGTTTTCATCTATATATCAAAACATAAGAACAATATTTTAACTTTCTATTAGAGTTTACAGAATCTCTGTGACTTGAAATGAAGCTAACCGTACCTTGCTTAAGATTATTTCTTGGGATGCAATGAATATAAATTAATATATAAAGAAATAATTCTAGCCAGACATGATGAAACATGCTTGTAATCCCAGTGAATTGCGAGGCTGAGGCAAGAGTATTGCAAGCTTCAGGCCAATCTCAGCAATTTAGTGAGATCTCTTTCAAAAGAAAAAGGTTTGAGATGTAGCTCATAGTAAAGCATACCTGGGTTCAAATCTCAGTACAAGAAAGAGGAGGAAGGAGGAGGAAGAGGATAGCAGAGTGGGAGGAGAAGGCTGAGGGAGGAGGAGGAGGAGAAAAAATTCTTTTTCTGGTTTGACATATTTAAAAAATTAGAAGGGAATTTGTTAGGAATTAATGGGCAGATAACCTCTGTAAATAATTGGTTTCATTTGTTTCATTTGTTTTCTCAGATGCCTCATAGTCAAATTTCTTCTACACATAAATAAGTATGTATATATCAGGGAATGTGAATGATTTTTAAACAAATTTGTCCCAAATTTGCATCTAAATGAATCTTATCTCAAAGCAATTTCATAAGTCTTCTCAATAACGACCACCTTCATACTTGGAGATGGAACTTGACACTTATAAACAATCTAATGTCATTTGTAGTCAAATGTGATGTGAGAAATGAAAGTAGTGAATCTACATTTATTAAGCAGCTCAATGACTGGATCAGAGGCTGGTTCATAACAAAAGGGGAGCTCTAAGTGATGGTTTTTAGAATTATTTGAAAAGGCATATTCTTGGAAGGGGATAAGACTCATTTCAATGCATAAATTATGTGTGTTATATGTTTGTTTTATTGCATTTTAGTCACACCTCATTCCTGTCATGGCTACAGGTTAACAGTGTTACTACTTATTGTACAAAAGATATTTTGCAAATAAAAATCACTGAAATGATGTAATAGTTAATGCTGCCCAGCTTCATTACACAATGGGAAGTTGTCCTTGACACACTAAATAATGTATAAGAAGCCGGCACAGAGGGTTGTCTCATAGCCTGTTTCCATTATCAAAAGTGTAACTTGACCTGGAAAAGCAAAACAAAGCTGGAAGCCTCATAATTTCTGATTTTAAAACATAGTATAAAACTACAGTAATCAAAATAGTATGATACTGGCAAAATTATAGACATGTAGACTAATAGAATAGAGAAACTGAAGCAAACTCTCATCCATGTGATCAAATGATTATTGACAAAGTGCCAAGACTACACAATGGGGAAAGGATAATCTTTTGTACAAATGATGTTGGGAAGCTGGGCATGGTAGTGTATGCCTATAATCCCAGGGAGACTGAGGTAGGAGGATCTCAAGTTCAAGTCCAGCCTGGGCAATTTACGAAGACATTGTCTCAAATAAAATCAAAAGGTTGGGTTATAGTTTGTGGATAGAGTGTTTGCCTAGCATATGTGAGACCCTGGGTTCAACCCCCAGTATCACTTAAAAAATAAAAAGTCAAGGAAACTGGGATATCCACCTGCAAATAAATGGAGTTAGACTTTTACCTTTTACTATACACAAAAATTAGCTCAAAATGGATTAAAGACCTGTACATACGACTATAAACTATAAATCTCCTAGAAGAAAATGGGGAAACCTTCATGACATTTGACTTGGCAATTATTTCCAAAAGCACATGCAACATAAGTAAACACAGGAAAATTGGACTAAAAAACTTCTGTACAGAAAAGGGAACACTCAATAGAGTGAAATGGCAAGGTATGAAATGGGAGAAATACTTGGAACCATACATATCTGATATGGGTTTAATATTAAAAAAAAAAAAACAGAACTATAATCTAGCTGGGCCAGTGACACACACCTTTAATCTCAGTGATGCAGAAGGCTGAGGCAGGAAGATCACAAATGTGAAGCTATCTTCAGCAATTTAGGGACACCCTGTTTCAAAAGAAAAAAGAAAAAAGAGGGCTGGGATTGTGGCTCAGTGGTAGAGCGCTTGCCTTGCATGCATGAGGCACTGGGTTCGATCCTCAGCACCACATAAAAAATAAATAAATAAAATAAAGATATTGTGTCCATCTATAACTAAAAAAAAATTAAAAAAAAAAAAAAAAGAAAAAAGAACTGGGGGTGTAGCTCAGTGGTAAAGTGCCCCTGGGTTCAATCCCCAACACCAACAAAAGAAAATAAAACAAAAAACAACCCAGAAAAGAGCAAGTATTGATGAAGATATGCTGAAACTAGAAACATGCATTGTTGGTATGGATACACAGAAATACAGTTGCTATGGAAACCAGTATGACAGTTCCTCAAAAAACAATTAAATAAAATTATCATCTGTTCCAGCAATTATACTTCTGGGTATATATCCAAGAGTAGGGTCTCAAGGAAATTTTTGTACATCCATGTTCATAATGGCATTTTTCACAATAGCCAAGATAGAAACAACCTAAATGTCCATCAATAGATTAATAAAGAAAATGGGGTATATGCATATAATTGAATATTATTCAGCCTTTAAAAAAAAAGAAGGAAAATCTATGCTATAACATGATGAATCCTGAGGTCATTATGCTAAATGAATAAGACAGTAGCAAAAAGACAAATACTAAAACATTCCACTTATATGAACTATCTAAAATGGTTGAACTCTTTGAACAGAAAGTTCTATGGTGGTTTCCATAGGCTGGAGCAGAGGACAGCCCCAGCTCTATGTTCAGTAGACATAGAGTTTCAGTTTTGCAAGATAAAAATTTTCTAGAGCCCTGATGCACAAGAATGTATGTACACATATAGTTAACAGCAAAATACTTTACATTTAAAAAATATTAAGATGGTAAATTTTATGTTGTTTGTGACCACAATTTTTAAAAAGTGTGATGTCATTGCTGTGAGGTGAACCTATAGCCAAGAGAATTCATTTTGCATGTATGATGGTTCCTGGAGAATCATCACACTCAAGTCTAATTGGTAGGAGGTAACTTGTACTCAAGTGCCCTTTGTTAGCTTTCACATTTCTAGCTTTACAAATGCTCCAGGAAGTACAGAAATTGTTTCTTGATTTTGTCGCTTTATTACTTGACTGTGCTATAAAATATAAGTGCCATATACTTTGGAACTATATAAATGCTTATGCTCTTTTAACCTTGACTTTTGTGTTTTTGTTTGTTTTGTTGGTTCGTTGGTTTGGTGGGCTGTTCATTTCATGGTACTGGGGAACCCATGGCCTTGCACGTGCTAGGCAAGTGCTCTATCACTGACCTAAACTCTCAGTTCTGTTTTATTTTTGAGTCAGGTTCTCTCTAAATTGTCCAGGCTGCCCAAAACTTGCAATTCTTCTGCCTCAGCCTCCTGAGTAGCCATCATTACTAGTATGTACCTCTATGCCCAGCTTAACAAGGAATTGACTGGTCCCACCTAACTCAGACTCATCTTTCCTCTGATGAAGCAGAGAAAACTGGTAGTTCTCACCATTTGATCCAGCTATCCCACTCCTTGGCCTATACCTAAAGATTTAAAAACAGCACACTACAATAAAGCAGTCACCTCAATGTTTATAGCAGCACAATTCACAATTGCAAAACTATGGAAGCAACCCAGATGCCCTTCAATAGATGAATGGATAAACAAACTGTGGTACATATACACAATGGAATATTATTCAGCAATAAAAGAAAATAAAATTATGGCATTTACAGGTAAATGGATGGAATTGGAGAACATTATGCTTAGTGAAGTAAGCCAATCCCAAAAAACCAAATGCCGAATGTTCTCTCTGATTAGTGGATGAGGATACATAAGGGGGATGGGAACAGGAAACATAGGAGAAATGCAGGAACTCTGGATGGGAGGTGGGAGGAAGGAAAGGGAAATGGGTATAGTAATGATGGTTGATCGAGAGGGTCATTACTACCCCTGGTGCGTGTATGAAGACACGAATGGTGTGACTCTATCTGGTTTGAAACCAGAGAAATGGAAAAACTGAGCTCTGTTTATGTACTATTACTTGAAATGCATTTAAATAAAATAATTAGATTAAAAAAAAAAAAGAAAACTGGTAGTTCAGCTATGAAGCTAATCCACAGAATCTGAGCCAGAGAAGACTCCAACTCTCATTTGAATTAAGAAATTTAAGGATCATTGGATCTTAACCATCTTCTGCTTTGAAATTCTCTCTCTCCCTCTCTCAAACACATACACACACACACACAAAATTTTAGTTAATCTTTTCCATAAACGGAAAATACCAAATACATGTTCATTTCACTCTCTTCACTTTAGCCTAAGGAATTATGCTGCATTTGTTAAAAAACAAAACAAAACAAAAAACAAAAAATAAAAACTACTACTACTAGTGATGTGCTGGCATGTGTTTAATTTGTTAAATCAAATTTTTAAGACAGAGAATTTGTGCGGAGGCAGGTACTAGGGATTGAACCCAGGGGCATTTAATCACTGAGCCACATCCCCAACCCCTTTTATTATTCTTTAACTTTTGAGACAGAATCTTACTAAGTTGTTTAGGGTCTTACCAAGTTGCTGAGGTCAGCCTTGAACTTGAGATCCTCCTGCCTCAGGCTCCTGTGTTGTTGGAATTACAGGTGTGTACCACCATGCCTAGTTAGACTAGAAGGATTTAGTGAGATATTACATATGCTAACCAAAAGGAAGAAGGACTGGTCCTAGGGCAAATTCCTTAAGCCACCAGCAACATGGTAAGATAGTGGCTGGAAAAATATCTACTGGGTAAGATACCAGGGTAATGTAAAATTCAAAATTGGGGAGAGAAACAAACTATTTTATCTAACCCATCTTTACTATAGATAAGAGGGAAAGGACAACGTGAAGTAGGCAAAGTCCTAGAATAAAAGATTATGTAACAGAAAGCAATATTTTTTACATCTTCGTGAGTGCAAAACCAATAAGCACAACCAGGCAATGAAAGGGTATAAAGATGCTTGTTACTTGCAGGAAGTAAAAAGAGTTTGGAGTTATTTGCAAAGCACTTCTCTCTTAGAACAAGGAAAGCATGAGGATTTTATTGAAGAATGTATATATAATCATATAGGAAAGCGTATGTAGGTCTGGGCACATTTCTAAGCATGCTCAGTTTAAGGTTTACATTTCCCAGCATTTGATCACATTTATTTATGTGCGATGCTGGGAATTGAACCCAGGACTTCATGAATGCTAGGTAAGTATTATACCACTAAGCTACATTCCCAGGCCAGATAGCATGTTTCAAAGTTAAGATGAGCCAGGTGTAGTGGTTCACCTCTGTAATCCCAGCAGTTGGAGGGGCTGAGGCAGGAGGATCACAAGTTCAAGGTCAGCCTGGGCAATTTAATGAGACTTGTCTCAAAATAAAAAATAAAAAGAGCTTGGGATGTGACTCAGTGGTAGAGTGCTCCTGGGTTCAATCCCCAGTACTGCAAAAATAAATAAATAAATAGGAAAGATGGGGAGGTATTAGGAAGTAAAATTTATGAAATTACATTTCATATATGTACATATATATGAATATGCCACAATAATACCCACCTTCCTATTATTAATATACAACAATTTAAAAATTTAAAGTAGAAAGGAAAGACAGTATACATATTTCTGAGCATACTTCATTTAAGGTCATGAATTGCATATTCAAAATAGAAAGATAGGGCTGGGATTGTGGCTCAGTGGTAGAGCGCTTGCCTTGCATGTGGGAGGCACTGGGTTCGATCCTCAGCACCGCATATAAATAAATGAATAAATAAAGGTCAATCAACAAATAAAACAAAAAATTAAAAAAAAAAAAAAAAAACAAAATAGAAAGATAGTGGACACAAACACCTTCAGGCAGTGAATTTTATATCATAATGAGCAAAGTTTACTCTTGGTTTGCCTAAAAGAGTGAGTCAGAGTGACTCAGTGATCTTGGTTGGTTCCTCCTAAGTTTCTGCAAGGAGTTTTAGCTGAAATAAAAAGAACAACTATGAAGGCAGGTTAACCGTCAGTTTTCTCTCCACAAGTGTAGGAGTTTGCCCCTAAAGGTGCCTGCCTCACTTAGTGGATAACAGTTCACAAAGATAATTTTTTGCTACTTCTTGGTTGGTTGGTTCTAAAAGCAGAATGTGTTTTGGCTTTGATGGCTAATCTTCAGCACACAGGAAAGGAATGTGGAAGGTTTTTTTTTTCTTCCTTTTTCTTTGTTGATTTAGCTTGAAGCAATGAATTAAAATGACCTTATCTCTTCCCTCCCTGGATTCCCAGCTCTGTAACTTAATTTAGGATATCTCAGAATTCTTATTAAACAACTGTCTCTTCAACCTAGATAGGGGAAGTTCTCGTTTGAAGTATGTTCTAGTCCATGGTATAACTAGTGTAACTTTGGCTGATTTTTTTTTTTTTTTTTTTTTGATACCAGGGATTGAACTCAGGGACACTCAACCACTGAGCCACAGCCCTTTTTATTTTATTTAGAGACAGGACCTCATTGAGTTGCTTTGTACCTTGCTTTTGCTGAGGCTGGCTTTGAACTTGCAATCCTCCTGTCTCAGCCTCCCAAGCCACTGGGATTACAGGTGTGCACCACAGCACCCAGCTACCATGGCTGATTTTAAACTGCTAGTATACTGACTGAGGGAGTAGCTCCATGGTAGATCAGTTGGCTATTGTGTGCAAGGTCCTGGGTTCAATTGCCAACACCTAAGAAAGAAGAATTTTATTAAAAAAATTAAAAATAGCCTAGCACAAACTACCAACATATAATTCCTGAAATTTATCAATCACTTCTCATGAGCCATTAGAACTCTGCTTCAACTCAACACTGAATAAAATTCATATTATTAAAAAGAATATATTTACACGTATATAGTTAGTATAGTGAGAACAGATTCATTACAGGTTTTCCTTAAATAAAAATTTTCATAGTAAATTTTGGTGCAAAAAAAAGTGTGTGTATGTGTGTGTGTGTGTGTGTAGAGGTGCGTATGTGTGTGTGAGTAAATTTTGGAGCCAAAGTATTACTCAAACCATAAAATTTAGGGTATTTTTGAGGCTGTTTTTCTTTTTCATTAATTCATTTAAGACCCTTCTGAGGGGGTGTGTTGGCGGGGAGAACAGAGCCTCCTACATGCTAGGCAAGCACTCTACCACTGAGCTACATCTCCAGCACCATAAAGAGCCCAATTTATGATGATAAATAATGGGTTATGTTATTCACAACTTCTCTATTTTATCTCATAACATACTTTTCACTCTTGTTCCTTTTGAAATCCTGCAACATGCGTGGATAGCAACCCCGAGAGCCTTGGCTTGAAGCCAGCTAAGTTCTTATCTGTTCTAAGATTGTTTTAAAATGTAGATGTTATTATTACTCAGGTTTGACTAGTTTGAAGAAATTCCATAAGTCTGGGGTGTAGAGGTTGCCTCTAGTTTCAGGTACTTGACTCTGGAGTGATTCCAGCAAGGCACGGTGACCCAGAGGGGAAAACTGTGTGAGAACAATGAGATGGTTGGGGCTCAGGATCTGGATTGGTTGGTTTGGATTTCAAAGCTGTACTCACAGGTGCTTGCACATCTGGGAACTGGCTAGCCCTGGGAGGGAGAGGCCCAAGATGTCAAAGCATCGAAAATACAGAAATTAAGAATCTGGAATAAGTACATTCTGTTTTTTTAAGAAGGTAAATTGATGTACTCTGACAATCAATTAATCACCAAGTAGGAAAATTCTTTCTTGTATCAATTTAGGCTGCTAAGGAGACACAGAGTTGAACTGAAGACCAATTCACTTCCAACAGAGGTGGATCGAGGGCCTTTTGTGGATAAAATCCAAGATTTTCTCCTAAAACTAATTTTGGGATCATCTTACTATTCAGATGCCAGAAAGCAACAGAACTTGGTCTTATGTATTATTTTTGGTATTGGAGATTTAATCCAAGGACAGTTTACCACTGAGCTATATCTCTAGTCCTTTTTTTTTTGGTACTAGGGATTGAATTCAGGGGTACCCAATCACTGAGCCACATCCCCAGTCCTAGTTTTATGTAGAGACAGGGTCTCACTGAGTTGCTTAGCGCCTCGCCGTTGCTGAGGCTGGCTTTGAACTCATGATTCTCCTGTCTCAGCCTCCCAAAGTACAGGGATTATAGGTATGCGCCACCATGCCTGGCTTCTAGTCCTTTTTATTTTTTATTTGAGACAGGGTGTCATTAAGTTTCTGAGGACCTTGCTAATTTGCTGAGGCTGGCCTCAAACTTGTGATCCTCATGTCTCAGTCTCCTGAGTCACTGGGATTATAGGTGTGTGTCACCACACTCAACTTGCTATAATTTTTTTACCTGGGGTATATGAAAGATAATACATGGATCTCATAGAAGCCCAGCCCCAGGTCAGGCCCAGGACCACCCCTGCAGCCATCACCATAGCCCTCCCTACATAGTATCCTCCACCTTGGGACAACAGACAGGGAATGGAGGCAGCTGCCCACCACAGCACAAACGCGTCCCAGCATTGCATTTCCAAATGGGCAGCCCAAAGCCATCGTATGTCCCACCCTTTTAGTCCCATCTCTGAAAGTGGTTGCATCCATCTTGGGCCACACCCATTGCTATCTTGAGTTACCTCCACTACTGCAGCCACCATCTCTAGTTGTAGTAGCGTCTATCTGGGGACACCTGACAGGGACTGGAAGTGGACACCAAGGCGAAGTACAGGTAATCTGTAGGATCACTACAAGATTATAGTGTAGAAACTGCAATACCTTAGATTAGCACTATAAGAAAGGAAGAATCAACATGAAAAAACAAGGGAAGAAAGTGCCCAAACAAACCAAGATACTACAATAATAGAATCCATTGACAGCACAGTTGATGAAATGTGAGAGAAAGAGTTCAGAATTTACACAATTAAAATGATCTACAAATTAAAGAATGACTTAAGTGAGCAAATACAGGCAAAAATTGATCACTCCAACAGAGATAAGAGAGCAAATACAGGCAACCATTGATCACACCAACAAAGAGATAAGGGAGCAAATACAGGGGGCAAAAGATTACTTCCAGGAAAAGATAGAGATTGTGGAAAAAAAAAAAAGTCAGAAATTCTTGAAATGAAGGAAACAATAAACCAAATAAAAAACTTGATGTAAAGTATCACAAACAGACTAGGTCACTTGGAAGATAGAACCTCAGATAATGAAGACAAAATATACAATATTGAAAATAAAGCTGACCACACAGTGAAGATGGTAAGAAACCTGAACAGAACATTCAAGAATTATGGGATAATATCAAAAGACCAAATACAAGATTTATCAGCATAGAGGAAGGCACAGAGAATTAAACCAAAGGAATGCACAATTTCTTCAATGACATAGTATCAGAAAATTTCCCAAACATGAAGAATGAATTGGAAAATCAAACACAAGAGGCTTATAGGACACCAAATGTACAAAATGACAACAGATCTACACCAAGGCATATTATAATGAAAATGCCTAGCATACAAAATAAGGATAGTCTCTTTGTTTTTTATTTTTTATTTTTTATAGTTTTAGATGGATAACATGCCTTTATTGTATTTTATGTGGTGCTAAGGATCAAACCCAGTGCCTCACACATGCCAGGTGAATGCTCTGTCACTGAGCTACAGCTCCAGCCCCAAGGTTAGACTCTTAAAGGATGCAAGAGAGAGGAATTAGATTACATATAGGTAAGACCAATTCGGATCTCAGGTTTTTCAACTAAGACCCTCAAAGCCAGGAGATCCTGGAACAACATATACCAAGCTCTGAAAGAATATGGATGCCAACCAAGAATCCTATATCCAGAAAAATTAAGCTTCAGATTTCATGATGAATAGAAACCTTCCATGATAAGCAAAACTTGAAAGAATTTACAGTGAGAAAGCCTGCACTACAGAGCATTCTCGGCAAAATATTCCATGAGGAGGAAATAATAACCAACAATGAAAATCTGCAAAGAAAGAAAATACACTAAAGGAAAGGCCAATCAAGTCAAGTTAAAAGCCAAAAATAAACCAAATGACTAGGATTTCAAATCATATTTCTATAATAACCCTGAATGTGAATAACCAAAACTCATCAATTAAAAGACATAGATTGACAGATTGAATAAAAAAAAAAAAGATGCAACAATATGCCACCTTCAAGAGACTCATCTCAAAGGAAAAGACATCCATAGACTGAAGGTGAAAAGGTAGGGGGAAAAAGTTATCACTCACATGGACCACATAAACCAGTAGGGGTTTCTATCCTCTTATCAGATAAAGTGAACTTCAAACCAAAGTAAGTGAAATGGGATAAAGAAGGATGTTTCATACTGCTTAAGGAAATCATACATCAACAACACATAACAATCATAAATATCTATGCCCCAAACACTGGGGCATCTATGTATATCAAACAAACCCTTCTTAACTATAAGAATCAAATAGACCACAACACAATAATACTGGGTGACATTAACACAGCTCTATCACCACTGAATAGATCTTCCAAACAAAAATTAAACAAGGAAACCATATAACTCAATAAAACAATCAATAATATAGACTTAATAGATATATATGGAATATTTCATCCATCAACGAGTAAATAACTTTTTTCTCAGCAGCACATGAATCTTCTCCAAAAATAGATCATATGTCATGCTACAAAGCAAGTCTTAGCAAATACAAAAACATGGAGATACTACCCTGTATTCTATAAGACCATAATGGAATGAAATTAGAAATCAATGACAGATTAAAAAATAGAAACTTCTCCAACACCTGGAGACTAAATAGTACACTATTGAATGATGCATGGATAACAGAAGATATCAGGAAGGAGATAAAAAAAAATTCTTAGAGGTAAATGAGAACTCCGATACAACATATCAAAATCTCTGGGACACTTATGAAGGCAGTGTTAAAAGGAAAGTTCCTTGCATTGAGCTCATTCATTAAAAGAAGAAAAAGTCAACATAAAAATGACTTGACTCTACATCTCAAAGCCCTAGAAAAAGAGGAACAAACCAACACGAAAAGAAGTAGAAGACAGAAAATAATTAAAATCAGGGCTGAAATCAATGAAATTCAAACAAAAGAAATAATTCAAAATATTGACAAAACAAAAAGTTGCTTCTTGAAAAAATAAATAAAATTGACAAACCCTTAACCACCCTAATGAAAAGAAGGAGAGAAAAAACCCAAATTACTAAAATTGGTGATGAAAAATGAAATACCATGACAGACAGTATTGAAATACAAAGGATAATTAAAAACTATTTTGAAAATTTATACTCCAGTAAAATAGAAAACACCAAAGACACCAAGAAATTTCTAGAGGCATATGACCTACCCAGACTGAACCAGGTAGACATCCAAAACTCAAACAGATCAATTTCAAACAAGGAAATAGAAGATGCCATCAAAAGCCCACCAACCAAGAAATGCCTGGGACCAGACAGATTCTGAACCAAGTTCTACAAGACCTACAAAGAAGAATTAATAAGAATGCCCCTGAAATTATTCCATGAGATACAAAAGGAGGGAACACTTCCACACTCATTCTATGAGGCTAGTATCACCCTGATACCAAAACCAGACAAAGATACATCAAAGAAAGAAAATTTCAAACTAATATCCCTGATGAATATAGATGCAAAAATTTTCAATAGAATTTTGGCAAATCACATACAAAAACATATTACAAATATATTACACCATGATCAAGTGAGGTTCATTCCAGGAATGCAAGGTTAATTCAAAATATGGAAATCAATAAATATAATCCATCTAATCAATAGACTTAAATATAAGAATCATATGATTATATCAATTGATGCAGAGAAAGCATTTGACAAAATACAACACCTTTCATTTTAAAAATACTAGAAAAATTAGGGATAGTAGGGACTTACCTCAACATTGTAAAAGCTATCTATGCTATACCCAATGCCAACATCATCCTAAATGAGAAAAATTGAAAGCATTCCCTCTAAAAATGGGAACAAGACAGGGATGTCCTCTTTCACCACTTCTATTCAACATAGTCCTTGAAACTCTAGCAAGAGCAATTACATAGATGAAAGAAATTAAAGAGATATGAATAGAAAAAGAAGAACTATCATTATTTGCTGATGACAGGATACTATAGTTAGAAGATCCAAAAATTCTACCAGAAAACTTCTAGAATTAATAAATGAATTCAACAAAGTTTCAGGATATAAAATCAACACCCATAAATCAAATGCATTTCTATACATCAGTGATGAATCCTCTGAAAAAGAAATCAGGGAAAACTACTTCATTCACAATAACCTCAAAAAAAAAAAAAAAAAAAAAACTTAGGAATCAATCTAACAAGAGATGAAAGACCTCTAAAAGTGAAAACTACAGGACACTAAAGAAAGAAATTGAAGAAGACCTTAGAAAATGAAAAGATCTCCCATGCTCTTGGATAGGCAGAATGAATATTGTCAAAATGGCCATACTGCCCAAAGTGCTATATAGATTCAATGTGATTCCAATTAGAATCCCAACATCTTTCCTTATGGAAATAGGAAAAGCAATCATGAAATGCATTTGGAAAAATAAGACCCAGGATAGACAAAGCAATCCTGAGCAAGAAGAGTGAAACAGGAGGCAACACAATACCAGACCTGAAACTATACTACAAAGCTAAGTGACAAAAACAGCATGCTACTGGCACCAAAATAGACATGTAGACGAATGGTACTGAATATAAGACACAGAGACAAACCCACATAAATAGTTATCTCATACTAGACAAAAACTCCAAAAACATACATTGGAGAAAAGATAGCCTCTTCAATAAATGGTGCTGGGAAAACTGGAAATCCATATGCAGAAAAATAGAACTAAACCCCTATCTCTCACCATGCACAAAACTCAACTCAAATTGGATCAAAGAGCTAGGAATTAGACCAGCAACCCTGTGCCTAATAGAAGAAAAATAGGTCCACCCCTTCATCATGTTGGATTAGGCCCTGACTTCCTTAACAAGATTCCTAAAGCACAAGAAATAAAATCAAGAATCAATAAATGGGGGCTGGGGTTGTGGCTCAGTGGTAGAGCACTTGCCTAGCAAGTGTGTGGCACTGGGTTTGATTCTCAGCACCACATATGAACAAATGAATAAAATAAAGATCCATTAAAAAAAAAAAGAATCAACAAATGGGATGGATTCACACTAAAAAGCTTCTTCTCAGCAAAAGAAGCAATCAGTGAGGTGAACAGAAAGCCTACATTCTGGGAACAAACTTTTTGCCACACAAAAATTGGATAGAGCACTAATCTCCAGAATACATAAGAAAGCTCAAAAAATATAACACCAAAACCAAACAACTCAATCAATAAAAGGGCTAAGGAGCTGAATAGATACTTCTCAGAAGAAGATATACAATCAATCAACAAATATATGAAAAAATGTCCAACATCTCTAGCAGTTAGAGAAATGCAAATCAAAACTACTCTAAGACTTCATCTCATACCAGTCAGAATGGCAGTTATCAAGAATACAAACAATAAGAAGTGTTGGTGAGGATGTAGAGCAAAAGGCACACTCATACATTGCTGGTAGCACTGCAAATTGGTGCAACCAATATGGAAAGCAGTATGGAGGTCCCTTAGACAACTTGGAAAGGAACCACCATTTGACCCAGCTATCCCACTCCTCAGTCTGTAACCAAAGGACTTAAAACACCATACTACAGTGACACAGTCACTTCAATGTTTTTAGCAGTTCAATTCACAATAGCTAAACTATGGAACTACCCTAGATGCCCTTCAATAGATGAATGGATAAAGAAACTATGGTATATACACACAATGGAGTATTACTCAGCATTTAAAGAGAATAAAATTATGGCATTTGCAGGTAAATGGATGGAGCTGGAGAGTATCGTGCTAAGCGAAATAAATCAATCCCAAAAAACCAAAGGCAAAATGTTCTCTCTGACAAGTGGATGCTGATTTATAATGAGGGAGGGGGCATGGGAAGAATGGAAGAACTTTGGTCAAAGGGGTGGGAGAAGAGAGGAGGGACATGGAGGTGAGTAAGATGGTGGAATTAGATGGACACCATTGCCTAAGGTACATGTATGACTGCACATATGGTGTGACTCTACATCATGTACAACCAGAGAAATGGAAAGTTGTGCTCCATTTATGTACAATGAATCAAAATACATTCTGCTGTCATGTATACCTAACTAGAATAAATAAATTTAAAAAAAAAAACATATTGCTGACTTGATGTCCAAAAAAAGAGAGATAATACATGAATTCATTACAACTCTCATAAAATCTGTTTTTTAAATATAATATTCTAATGAATGCTCCATGATGAACAAAAAATTATATCCCTAGGTTTACTGACCTGATCTCTTATATAGAGTAATTGGATATAAATTTGTTGAGCATTAGCAAATATTTGTTCTAGATAGAAATTTACAGTTATATTGATTGATCTTAAGCTATTCATGTGTGAACAAGTAAATAATAAGAGCAAAGTTTGCTGATTTAGTTCATTGATAATAAAGATATTCCATCAGGACAACTTAGCTATATATCTTGGTGACTATGTGTATTTATCAACTTTGTGTTACTGTGACCAATATATCTGACAAGAACAACTTAGAGGAGAAAGAGTTTCTTTCAGCTGTAGCTGAAGCTGTAGCTTCATAGTTTCAGAGGTTCAATCCATGGTGGGCCAACTCCATTGCTCTGGGCCCAAGTGTCATGGTGGAAGGACAAGACAGAGGAAAGCAGTTCAGAACATGGCAACCAGGAAGGAGATGAGCAGGGAGGGAGAGAGAGATAGAAGAAACTCTGTTTGCCAGGGACAAAATACAAACCCCAAAGTTATGCTTGTAGTGAGCTACTTCATCTAGCCACACTCCACCTCCCCACAGTTACCACTCAGTATAGTAGTCCTTTCGAGTTATTAATCCATCAAATGTTTTAATTCACCAATTAGATTACAGCTCTCATAACTTACTCATGTCATCTCTGAACATTCCTGTATCATATCATACATGAGCTTTCTTGGGACACCTCATATCCAATCTATTTATCACATAAAGCAAAGTATATTGTGCATGATTTGTTATACTAAACCACACAAATATAAATAATGTGTATGTGCACAATTTGGGATGTAGTTTTCTTGTTTCTGAGTGCTGTAGCTTCTTAAGTTTGAGGCTGATAAGTTGGTGTAGAGCAGTAAAAGGGCAGCCAAATGGCACACCATGTCTGTTGCATCTATGCTGATGGCTTCCTGGTTCTTTCAGTGCCCTTCAACCCCTCTCCCCAACCCTGTGACAAAGACCTTCTTTTCTCTTGACAAAAACATTTCCTTTCTCTAGTAGAATCTGTCCATACACTGGTTCATGTTCTTGTACTTCCTCCCTTCCATTGTCAAAACTTTCCAACCTAGTGTATTAGCCAGAGAAACTTTTTGGTTGTTGTTGCCAACCAAACTAAGTTGCCCATTCAATAACTGTCAGGTTTTTTTTTTTTTAAATATTAGTAGGCCCTGGCCCTTATCAATTAAGGCAACATGTTAGGACCAGGTTGTATGTTAGAATAAGAGAACATCTTAGATAAAATTCTTGGTCTCTATGCTTTTTCCTTATTGACTCCTTTCAGATTTTAGACATTGTATCACATGTCCCAATCTGTCATGTCTCAGACTTTGCCCATGTTGATCACTAATTTTGATGTATTCACATTCTATTTTTTTTTCTTTCTACTTTTTGGTTCCACAATTTATACTTTTCAATTTTTCATTATTTCTGGATGAAAAAGATATTCATCTGCTATTTATTTATTTATTTTTAATTTTTGGCAGTGTTAGGAATTGAAACCAGGGGCACTTTGCCATTGAACTACATCCCCAGCCATTTATTTTATTTTATTTTTTATTTTGAGACACGTTCTTGCTAAATTGCTGAGGCTGGTGATGCCAGTTTACAGGGTTTTTTTTTTTTTTTTTTCAGCCCTGGGGTTCAAACCCAGGGTTTCATACATGATGCTAGGCAAGTGCTCTACCATTTAGCTATATCTCCAGCCCTATATTATCTTTCTTTTTAAGCAAACAAACAAAAACCTAAGAACCATGATAGTTTTGCTTTTCACATTTGGCTCTTTCCTTTATTTGGAGTGTGACTTTTTCATGGAGTATTAGGTTCTTATTTTATTATACTAAATTATTTTTAAGAAAATTACCATGCACTCATTATAACAACTATTAAAAACAAGGAAGAATGAGTTATTTAATTAGTTGTGGAAAAAATACTTTGTGTTTCCATGAAAATTATGCATTGTTGCTTGCATACCCATCTAGGTGCTCTAGTAATACTCTTGTTGATTGCCTTTGATCTGTTTTGTAACTAACTCATTTTAAAGTGCAGATAACTAAAGGATGCACAACTTTGTTGTCCCGTAGAGTTTTGATGGATTTCTTTCAACTCTGTGGAAAAACCAATTTTGCCTCTCTTTGTAATCCATATTTTTACTGCATATAAATTTGCGCCCTTTGACTTTTCCTTTGACAAGTAACTAGTAAAATAAAATCTTTAACACATGCATTTTTGTATTTACATGAGAGTCATTGTTTTACTTTTGAAAATTATCTTTTTGCACAGTTAAAATAATCATGAAATGTTATACAGCTAACACAAGATTTCCTCCAGATTTTTAAGTGTCATATATAAATTGAAATAAGTTTTGATAAAAAGTTATGCTCTGGGAAGGAAAGGATTCATTTTTCTAAAACCTTATCTTGTCAGGTGCCTCTGGTTTTTCTGTATGTAAAATTGGCCTAGAAGTCCTCAAGCAAGCAATAAGCCAAGGTTTTTTTCAGGATGCTTGATAAATTTGAAGTTCAGTTCTTTACCTTTATTTCTAATTCTATTACTTCTGCGCAAATAAACAAAGTTTCTGGTGGCTTTCTAAAGAAATAGACTGACATAAATTTTTTAAAAAAAAGGAAGCTGGGTGCAGAAGCTGGGTGCAGTGGTGCAAGATTGTAATCCCAGCTACTTGGGATGCTGAGAGAGGAGGATTGAGGCCAGCCTGGACAATTAATGAGGCCCTGTCTTAAATAATAAAAAAGCTGAGAATATAGCTTGGTGGTAATGTGCCCCTGGTTTCAATCCCCAGTACTGAGAGAAGAAAAAAAAAGACTGAACCTGGGAATCTGTGGTTCTAGCCTTACTGGGTTGTTCTGTTTTGCAGTGCTAGGGTTAGAACTCAGGGCTCAAGCATACTAGGTATACACTCTACCACTGAATTGCACAGATAGCTCTCTACTCCTAGTTTTTCATTAACCATTGAGACTGACCCTGGGTGAGTCTCCAACTTCTCTGAACTTCAATATTTCAGTCTTTCAAATGTAGAGATTAGACTAGCCTTCTGACAACTTAAATGGATTTTGCCATTTAAAATTAACTAGGTTCCTTTTAGCCAGCTGTGGTAACACATGCCTATAACCCCAGCTACTCAAAAGGCTGGAGCAAAAGGTTCACAAGTTAGAGGGCAGCCTTAATAACTTAGCAAGACTCTGTCTCAAAATAAAAAGTAAAAAGGTCTAGGAATTTAGCTCAGTGGTAAAGTGCCCCCGGCCAAAAAAAACCCCACCGCATCTGGTATTGATAGCAGTTCAAATAGCTGTCTCTTTAAAGCCTGGAATATGGAATCAGAGACTTTCAAATAGAAATGAACTATCCCTGGGACTGTGTATTCAGGATTAGGGTGCTCAAAATATTAGCTCATCTACATTGTAGTGCCTATGCTGAATCATTTGATATAAACTAGAATTTCTGCTGTGAAGCTCTACACTTGATTCTTTTTCCCCTTCTTCTCTGTTTCAAATCTGAAAGTAAGTTCTCCCCTTGACACCCTCCCTCATTTTCACATTGAATTGTGGCTCTAGTGCTTTTCTCTCAATCCTGGCTATACATTGTCCCACCTGTGTTACTTAAAAAATTTTTTTGACACCAGACTCCACTCTAGGGCAATAAAATAAAAACCTCTGGAAGTAGATCTCCAGGTAGTTGTGTTTTGTGAACTCTCCCTAGCTAATTCTAGTATGCAGGGTTGAGAATCATCACTCTAGTACAGGATTCTCAGATTTGGCTATATGTTGGAATTCCCAAAGGAACCATAAAAAGATACAGATGCTTGGGTCCCACCCCAAAAGATCCTGACTTCAGTGTGCATTGTGAATATATCCTGGATCTCCACCACAAAGAATTTATGTCCCCTAGATAGCTGCAAATTTTAAAAATTACAAAGCTCTTTTACCCCAACTTCCTGAAGATTTTACCAAATTTAGAAAGGATGCAGAAAGAGTGGTATTCATCTATAACTTCACTCCTAGGGAACTCAACTGCCTTCCGAGGTGTTCTTTCCACCCAGGGTATGAGTTATTTGACAAACCAGGCAGCTTCCTGGGGCAAAAGCCACTGGACCAGGAAAATAGCCCCTACCTAAAGCCCTTCCCAGCCATCCATGAATGCTAGGTGATGGCATAAAACTCAATACAATCGATTGTGAGCTTCCATCCCCATTCCTAAAGGTGAGCTGTAGCTCAAAGGTAGATGCCCCTGGATTCAATCCCCAGTACTGCAAAAATAAAAAAAATTATAGCGTGACCTCAACCAAAGAACATGTACAGTAAAAATAAATTGCTTGATGAATGTCAAACATGGCCACAAAAGAACAACAACAACAAAAGACATATGTTTAACACTTTGGAGATTTTGCCTATGTGAATTTTGATGCTTGTATAACATGGTTATGTTACAAAATTTGTTAACAAGATTTGCTTAAGATGATGGCTAGCTATGTCTAAAACCTCAGGAAAGTATGAATAATCCAAGTATCCTTGTTAAGAACAGTAAATGTAAATGGTACAAAAGCTTATAAATGAACTTTTCAATAATTGATATGTTTTGTATTATGTCTGCTTAACTTTAGTTTCCAAAACATTTTTGGTAATTCAAAACCTTAAAGTTATATTAAGTTAAATGATAGATATTTATTGAATATTTATATCACTTCTCAATAAGATCAAAGAATGAAAGACTGTTTACTGAAAATAAGCTATCTACTTGTGGCTACTTATTTTTATGGAGAGATTAAAGATATTTGGGTCTATTAATATACATGCTGATTTGGAACACTGAAAAATTGAGGGAACATGCTTCTAAAAATCATGGAATGGTGTATTTATTTCTCAATCTGCTAATCTACTACAGAATGCTGGTATATGACATTTCACAAAATTTCCAAAATCCCCATTTTCATTAGAAATTGAGGTTACTAAGAGATAAGAATTCTAAACAATATATGTAAATTAACTACAAAGAATAGTAAGGGTGAATAAAAAAACTATACAAAGTATGCAAAGAATGGTGTCTTTGGTAAAGAAAAATACATGAGATATGAAGAATGTGTTTTGCTGCAAGTAGCTGGAATTACTGGAGTGTGCCACCATACCTGGATATGTTTTGATTTTTTTTCTCTTTTTTGTGGTTCTGGAGATTGAACCCAGGGGCACTCTACAACTGCGCTACATCCCCAGTCCTTGAATTTTTATTTTGAGTCAGGGTCTCACTAAATTGCTGAGGGCTGGCCAGAAATTTTGATCCTCTTGCCTCAGCACCCTGAGTCACTGGGATTACAGGCATGTGCTACCATGCCCAACTACCTTTTGACATTTTTGGCAACTTCTTAAAATCAAATTCTAAATGAAATTTTCTTGACCTTGAACTGACTTTGAAATTTCCAGAAGGTCCATGGAAAATTTCAGAGGATTTGTTCTCTTACATTGTAAAAGAAGAGATTGTTAAGGTAATTAGTCTTGCTAGGTGCCATGGCATACGCCTATAATCCCAGCAACTTGGGAGGCTGAGGCAGGAGGATTCTAAGTTTGAGGCCAACCTCAGCAACTAAGAGAGGCTCTACACAACTTAGTGAGGCCTTGATTCAAAATAAAAAATAAAAGGGCTGGTGACGTGGCTCAGTGGTAAAGTGCTCCTGGGTTCAATCCTCAGTACCAAAAAAAAAAAAAAATGGATTTATTTAATATGATAAATTGCATTGGAAGTATTGTCAAGTAAAACAATACTTAACTTTCCTGAGATATATTTGCAGATATAAAATGTTATTGTCAAACATTATATAAAATTTTTAGGAATTTGTCAATGTCCTGGCTATCCATGATTGTCCTTGTTTATTATCAGACATAATTCTACTTATGATATTTTTTTAAAAATTTTTTTAGTTGTCAGTGGACCTTTATTTTATTTATATGTGGTGCGGAGTATTGAACCCAGTGCCTCACGCATGCTAGGCGAGTGCTCTACCACTGAGCCACACCCCAACCCCTCTACTTATGATCTTTAAAATGTTCTGTGTCACAGAAACAACTGATCTTCCCTGTCAATTGTGAACAAACCTTAAAACATTGCCATTAAAAACACTTGTCTCTCACAGTTATTGTTTTGCTCTGATGCTTTCCTGAATGCTCTTGCAATCAAATGCAGGCCACAGTGCTTTGTCTCCATCAGAAAAGAGACTCTTGGAAAGGACTATAGCAGGTCTTCTGGAGTACAGACTTCTGAAGCATCACTTCAGGTTCTCCCACTGCACTGAGCCAGTATTTCCAGAATAGATGGGGAAACTGACAGGTTCATAAAAGCTCAAAGATCAAGGAGGACCATTACATAAATAGTATTGGATGAACTGTTGAAAGATAAGTATAATTTTTAGAGCTTTTTGTTTGTTTTTAATGGTACCATAGATTGAACCCAGGGGCATTTTAACCACTGAGCTACAACCCCAGCCCTGTTTTGTGTTTTATTTAGAGACAGGGTCTCACTGAGTTGCTTAATGCCTCGCCATTGCTGAGGCTGGATTTGAACTCGCAATTCTCCTGCCTCAGCCTCCCAAAATGCTGGGATTACAGGCGTGCACCACCGCACCCGGCTGTAAATTATTTTTTTGAGAAAGGGTCTAACTAAGCTGTTTGAGGCCTTGTTAGTTGCTGAGACTGGCTTTGAACTTGCAATCCTTCTGCCTCATCCTCCCCAGCAGTGGGGATATAGAGGCCTGCACCACAGAACTCAGCTGGCTTTTTTTGTTTGGAACTTTGTTCTTCCATGTTCTGTTTTCTGATATGTGGAGCTCCTTTCTCTTTTCTCCTAAACTCTAACAACCAATATACCTTTGTGAATAAAAATAAAATAATGTTTTTGCCTATTTCCACAATTTAGAAGTTCTAATTGAAATCATATTCATGGCTTATGTTTATTTGCATAAATTCAATAGTAATCTGTTCTCATAACAGAACACAATTGGAAACATTGCTTACATGTCTAAGAATTTGACCAGAATGCCATATTTGAAAATGATGTACATAGAATTAGATACAATGAGACAGTTTTAGGAACTAAGGTTGACATTATGAAGCCAATACTTATAAAACCTCTTGGTAGTGCCTTGGCCCCTGCTTATAGTGATCACAGCTTTATGATTATATGTTACTTCATGGCATTCCCTGGAAACTAAGGATATTTTGGCACCTCAAAAGAGAGGAATTCATTCAAATCTATGGGAATCATAGGTGAAGTCTTATGCAAGTTCTTAGTTTGGCTTCCTACTCTCCAGAGGCTTTTAAAAGTGGTGCACCCCTATAACCTTAGTGGTGGGAAGCTGAGGCAAGAGGATCACAAGTTCAAGACCAGCCTCAGCAACTTAGGTAGACCCTCTCTCAAAATAAAAAATAAAAACAGGTGGGGATGAGCACCTCAGTGGTTGAGCACCCTAAGTTCAATACCCAGTACCATATAATAAAATGAAATGAAATAAAATAAAAGTATAACCTGCAGTTCCTTACAAAGTTCCAGCAAAGCAAATTTAAAAAGGCCTATGTGATCAGTTACCATTCCTATTGCATTATGTCAATGTTCAGGCCAAATTTAATGTGAGTAGATTTTTTTTGTAAACACAAATAATCTTACTTTGATTATCTTTGACCAAAATAAGTGTGATTGTGGAGAGAAACTTTATGTCTCAATAAAAATCTATTATCTACCATGTGAGTATTCGTCTTTGAGATATTTTTATCCCTTTGTAAACTGAATCCTATTGCCTTGTAATTAATGTTTCTGATTTTTTCCCCACCCTCTTGACTGTATTCCACTGAACTAAAACTGATTTTTTCCTGAAACTCTATAAGCTGAAGCTGGATGACTTAATATAACTTTAAAAGATCCGTCACCATACAGTTTAGACCACTTTGGAAGTCCAGCAGAACATGGTCCTTTGAGTTCTGGGAAATAACCGTGACCCTGCACCTGCCACTACCACCTAAAGGTGCTTCAAGCCCAACATCTAGAACTCTTTGCTGACTGCCCTCCAGACTGAAAACTGCATTTATGGTCTGATCATTAATCCTTGCTTTCTTTTTCCATAGGAATACCCCTTATTACTTATTACCCCCTATTGCTTGCACTGTATGAAGAACTAACTTTGGGAGGCAAAATACTCCCATCTGCGTCACCACTTCCTCAGATCAATTTCAGATGTATAACTGGACTGACCTTATCAACTGGAGTGGAAAACTGGTTCAATGACATATTGGGTAGTGTGCTTATATTTGATATTGTTTGCTTATTTACTCTTCTTCTAATCTAGGTTTTCTTTCCTTTTTCAGATCCCTTATCTCTCAGATACTAACCTGAATCTTCTCTCACAGTCACTGACTCACCTCTTGATGTATGGAATTTACTGGAACATTTTGGATGGGAGAAATGAAGGTCAGGATATATGACAAACTAAAATATGCTACATTAGCATGAGAATTGTTTTGAGTAAAAGCAGTTAAGAATTGATGGATGCAGCACTTATACACTGTTGGTGGGATTGTAAATTAGTACAAATACTGTGTAAATCAGTGTGGAGGTTCCTCAGAAAAATAGGAATGGAACCAATATATAACTTAGCTATCACACTCCTTCAATATTTATCCTAAAGAATTAAAGTAATCATACTCTAGTGATACATGTATACCCATGTTTATAGCAAAGCAATTCTGCTATAGAACCAGCCTAGATGTCCATCAACAGATAAATGGATAAAGAAAATGTGGTTTTATATATATATGGTGGAGTTTTATTCAACCATAAAAAAGAACAAAATTATGCCATTTGCAGGAAAATGGATGGAACTTGAGATCATTATGTTAAGCAAAATTAACCAGACTCAGAAAATCAAGGGTCATATGTTTTCTATCATATGTGAAAACTACAGAGAAAAAGAAAATAAAAAGAAGTCTCTCATGAAAACAAAAAGAAGACCAGTAGAGTAGAGGAAGGGGGCCAGGGGGTGAGAGAGGAGGGTAAGGGGAAGTCCTGTGGAATGAAATTGATGAAATTCTATTATGGGTATGTGTGAACATATAACAATGAAGCCACCTATTGTGTATAATTATAATGTACCAATTAAAAATGATCCTGAAATAAAAAGAATTAACAGATGCAGGAAAGGTTCTATGTCCTCTCCTTATCTGCCTAAAAATAAGATGTAAACTTTTCTTGTGAAGGTGCTCCCCACTTGTACCAGGAAGAGGAAGAGAAGAACAATTTACCACTGGAGTTGGAGAGTCAACACCAAAACACCAAAACACTATTAGTTTTTCCATATATTTCCCAATCACTTCCTCCTGATTTATCATTTCCCCAAAGGCCAAGATTTCTTTTTCTTTGTTAAAATCACACACACACACACACACACACACTTGAGTTTGTTTCTTTGGATTTCATTTATTTTTTATGAACTCTTATGCAGGTAAATATAATAAAAATATGTCTTTTCTCCTATTAACCTATACGTCACAGATTACTATACTGTAGTTCCCAGACACTGAAAAAAAGTTTTCCTCCCTAACACATTTCAAATGTGAGCCTTCCCTGTCTACCAATACCTCCTTTAATAGATTGGCCATGGTGATTATAATTCCCATTCTGGACTCTTAAGATAGGGATCTTTCCTAAATACAGGTGAAAGTACCAGTGCATTACTGTGAATTGTTACTATTACCACTGTTGGTTGGTGGGCACCATATAAAAACATCAGATGTGGAGATAAAGGAATGGATCCCAAGTAAAAGATAAGTATATTTTGATAGTAATAGAGTCAGAACATTTTAAAATATAGTATGCCAACAAAAAGAGCAAAAGTGGGAAATACTGGGCTCCAGAGTCAGGTGCGTATCAGACACCTGGGAGAAGGGATGAATACAGAAGTAGAGAAAATGGTAATAGGAAAGCATCTGCTATCATTTGAGGTGAATAAATAGCATAAGGAGGGTGTTTTAGCTTTTTCACTGCTGTGACTAAAAGATCTGACCAGAACAATTTTAGGAAGAAACGTTTTTTTGAGGGCTCACAGTTTCAGAGGTCTTAATCCATAGAACTCTGGCACATGCCTTGGGGCTCCAGGTAAGGCTGAACATTACGGCAAAAGAGTGTGGCAGAGGGAAGCAGCTCACATGATGAAGCAGAGAAAGAGGTTTCCACTTGACAGATACAAATATATACTCCAAAGCCACACCCCAATTCCCACCTCCTCCAGCCATACCTACCACTTCAGTTACCACTTAGTTAATCTCTATCAGTGGATTGATTCACTGATTGGGTTAAGACTCTCACAACCCAATCATTTCTCCTCCTAACCTTCTTGCATTGTCTCACATATGAGTTTTTGGGGGACACCTCCCATCCAAACTATAACAGAGGAAGTCAGGGAAGACAGGCAAGCATTGTAACCTGCATCACTATTTGGTCTCCTGATAAATAACAACTGCTATTTATCAGGGTGGGTACATGTATAGGGCACTATACTAAGAATGTTACATTGGCTTTCGTGTCAACTATATGTCAATTCTTGTAATACTTCTATGAATTAGACTATTTTTCCCTACTTGGAAAACTGAACCACAGAGAGATTTTATAATCTCCCTAACATTATTAATAAGGAGTGAGCCTGGGGCATGGACCAGCCTACTATAATTCTAAAGCCCTCTTTCTTCTTTAATATCTTTTTTTTTTAAAGCAAATTAAATTTTGTGGATGAAGAAGAAAAACTAGCTTGATATAAGCACCATTTGTTTTAACCATAGTGATTGAATTAACTCATCAACATTTGCTGAGAATTCATGAATTGTTAATGGAACTGCGGAAGTACTCTCACCTTTGCTGATGCCTACTTGAATAGAGCTCCTTAATTTAACTCCAGGGTATTTAAATTGTTTGGGTTCTCAGAAGCTTCATTTAATAGGCCTCGCCCTGGAAGTTGGCCAAGAGCTTTTGACAATAGATGTGGCCACTACTTCAAGAAACCATTTCTTATAACATTAAGAAGCAGAGCAAAAGGAAGACTATTACTGAATACATACTGCTCTATTGATCCAGCTCATGTGTCTTGTAAATTATTAATGGTGGGTACATACTACCCAGAAAAGTAGAAGGAAATACAAACAAACAGCCCTTCTTATTTCAGATGCAAAGTAGCTTCATAGACTGTACAAGTCTAGAGAAGTCAGATCCCCTGACTTTTTTCTCTATGTTGGCCCATTTTTTTTTTTTTAAACACTAATGGAACCAAATAGCTCCAGGGCACTATAAAAAAGCAAATGAGGCTGATACTCTAATTAGAAGCAATTTGAACTTAACAACTTACACTGTGGTCCAGACTGCTTCATAAAATTAAATAAAATAATGCAAGGAAAAATAGTAACTGGTATGTATAGGTGCCATGAATACTTACCAGTGATACTGATTATGGAGGAATTAGGCAAACTTGCATTTTCAGTATCCCAGGGAAAATATAAGTAAATAAGAAAAATAAGGAAGAAAAAGGAGAAAATATGAAAAGGAGGACCTATGATTATCCATTCTTCCCAGGGCAAAATGATTTTTTTTTTTTTTGACAAGCAAAGACCCAAAAGAGATCTTAAATTATTTCTTTTATTTTTTAATCTAATCCTAAAAGTTGGGGATCAATAGTCCTCAGGTAATCATAACTCATAGGCCATATTATTTTCCTTTGAAAATATGTACTAGTGCATATACAAATTAAATGGAATTCTGTGGAAGTCCTAAATTTTATAATTAGCATTTTATTTCATCAATTTTTTTTCCAGCACTAGGGATTAAACCCAGGTGTGCTCTACTGCTAAACTACATCCCTGGCCCTTTTTATTTTTTGTTTGCTGACAGGCTCTTGCTAAATTGCTGAGGCTGGCCTTGAATTTGTGATCCTTCTATTTTAGCCTCTGTAGTTGGTGGGATTATAGGCATGTGTT